>WUAW01003686.1:53735-66607 GCA_017165845.1 Thaumetopoea pityocampa | reverse complement strand
TATATATATATATATATATATATATATATCAGTAGATCATTGATACCTAAAGTGGTCTATATCGACCCCCAAGGGTTGATAATGACCTGCAAGGGGTCTATGTCAACTGTCAAAAACACATTTGAAGTTAATAAGTTTACAACAATGTTATATTAACTACGCTTTTGGGGGTCTATCAAAAAGTGTAAAACATTACCCAAAGTGGTCCACAAACAAAACGAAGTAAAAGAAAGACAAGACAAAGAAGTTCGAGGACCTCTGGCGTAGATAATAATATCATTGCATCCGGTCCCGTGGGTGCTGTACGAACCGACTGAAGGACCAGGGTGATGGAGAGCAGCATCGCCTTATGATTCACCGGACACCAGCGGATGAGCCAATACGGTGACAGCAGCAGCACCGTCAAAACTCAGCCGCTTTTTGCAGCGCCCACAGCAGTTAAGCGTACAACGAGTGACGCTATTATCATATCGGCGCCACACAGCAATGAATTATTAATGTTTATGCAATAAACCATTATTAATTCACTCGCGCAGTGCTTACCGACCGACCCATACCGATACGCAAATAGAGAATGTGATTGTAAATAACAATTATTAATTCAATTTGTTCACGTGATCGCATCAATAAATAAACATTCGAGTTCCTTTAATATACATGATACTGAATAATTACATTTTTGCAATTTTATCAGAAGAAGCGTTTCAGTTTAAAATTGGATTACACACATTTTGTAAATCATATCCATTATCATGATTTTTCATCATTTATTTATAGATTATTATTAATAATTTGAGCATTGTCGAAAAAAAAATCCATATTAAACAACAAATCATCCAAGTTAAACACAAAATAAAATTTTAACTTTTTTGCAATTACATCATTATTCTATTGGATGAGCGATATCGTGTCACTTAAAAAAAATAAATACTTAATATCATGCTGTATGGTGTGGCGCCGGCCTAATAAGAGCCTATCTATTCTCGTATCTAACCGTGGTTGCTGTGGGAACCAGCTCAGGGGTGTACCAGGATATCGGGCAGCAGCGTTATCCTGCCATTCAATCAAAATCTACTGCAATTTTTATAGCGCCTGCCAAGCGTGGAGTTTACGGCAAACTTTTAACCTTATAAAATGGCGACATCGTGATTCGCCACCCGACACGTCTCGTTGCGCGCGGGGGCGAAATGTGGGCTGCGGATAGCCACTCTGCTACATTGAACGATCGTAGCAGGTGGAAAGGAGTGGTCTCTGCTTACCCCAATGGGAAAGAGGCGTGACTATGTATCTATGTAGTATATACAATGTTCTCTGCCTACCCTTATGGGATATCGGCGTGAGTGTATGTATCTACCCCCTTTTTATTGGAAGAGGCCTATGTTCAATAGTGGACAACGACGACGACGGCGATAAATTTAAACATTCCGTAAAAAAATCTGTACACGACAGCGAAAACCGCATCAAAATCGGTTGCGTGTAGTAGAACTGAGCGAATACACAGACAGACAGACGCGGCTAGCATTTCTGTTTCATAATATTTAGAATTTAGTTAGTTTGTGGCGCCGGTAATAATAATGATGCTAATTCTGCTGTAACAGAGCTTAACTAAATTTAGTCTCTCCCTTTTTCTAATGTCAAACGCTAAAACGAGATAGCAAATATTTATAGCGAGTACCGACTTACGTTTCTGTCAAAGGGTACAAAAATATTGCATTTTCGCCTATCTTTAGTCGGCATGTTCCCAGGTCATGTTTAAATATTTTAATTTTGATGTGTCTAAGCCCTTATTTCCCAAAATGGTCCAGGTGGAGCCCCAGGGGTCCACGGGAGACTCGACGGGGGTCTACGTTGGCGTACGAAAATTTCCCTTGTTAGATCTAATCTTCACATTTTTTGTCGAGTTTTGGGAATATGGTAGAAAAACAAAGTCTGGGAACCTCTGGTCTAAACGAAACAGACAGCACTAAAATTGTAGCTGTCTCGTTTTGGCGTTTGGCATTAGGAAAAGATAGAGAGGGATTAGTCCCTCTCTATCTTTTTCTAATGCCAAACGCCAAATTTAGTTAAGTTCTGTTATCGCAGAATTACTACCAATATTTAGAGTTTAGTTAGTTTGTGGGTGCAGGCATAATAATAGCGTCACTGCGTATCTCTTCGTGGATGCTGTGTTCTCTCAACTGAGAGGAGGCCATGTCCAGCAGTGAACTGTTACGGGCTTATGATGATGATGATGATGATTAATATATTCAGAGATACAATAAAAAGTAGAAAATATTTTTTAAATGATACAAGAGATTGACAAAACATTAATGTTATAAATATATAAGATGAGGAGTTTTTTCTCTGTGTGAAGTTATAAACTAATTTTTTAAAAAATAATTAATTTAAAAAAATTATTAATAAAAATAGAAAGGACAAAAGCGTACAAGGAGCCAATCGTGAATCATCCAAACATGTTACCGGTGAACCTGATAGACACCCAAACAGTCGCTAGAAGATTAAAAAGAAGAATTCCTCAGGACCTCATTTGAGAGACTTTGAACAGGCGGAGCAGTCACTTGACAGCTTCTGTACACACCCATCAGATATATCTAACATATTGCTGAATATCTGCAAATTCCCTTTTACGATACTGCCACTCCTGCCATATTTCGACCTAAGCTGTTGACATAATCATTAACCTCATCATGTGTCATAATCATCTTGCTTTAACTTAAAAAAAAAGAGATATTAATAAGTTATGTATATTATAATAATTTCACGTTCCATTCTGCTCGTTGGTATTCAAAGGGAAGCGGTTATTTTGGGACCGCGCTCTGAGACGACTGCGTTAAATATTTTTACGTTTTGCCGGTCCGATTACGGCTCGGTACCAGACAAACATACAGGATTAAATCTCTTTTATTTTTCGTCGGGATACCAATTAACAGAATGCAAATTTGTCGCGAACTTAAAAAAAAAGAACCACCTTACATTTATTTTTTTATGTCGTCATTATCGTCATTAGCTCGTTGAAGTGCATTCTTGGATATAGTCTTCCTTTTTAAGAAGAGGAACTTGTCTTAATTTACACACTTGGAAGGCGTGTTGGAGATTGCAGTAGATCTTGTTTACATAAAAAGATAACGGATAGTCACTTTGCTACATTGAACAATCGTAGCAGGTGGAAAGAAGTGGTCTCTGCCTACTCTAATAGGAAAGAGGCGTGATTGTATCTATATATGTATGTATGTACTATGTACTGTGGTCTCTGCCTACCCTTATGGGATATCAGCGTGAGTGTACGTATGTATAAAACTATAATTACGGGATAACTACGGGATTTTCCGTTCAGCGCGAAAACCTGTATTCACGCGGGCGGCATAAATACTTATATTTTTTATTGCATACCTACCATAGAGTTACGTTAAAGGCACCACGATTGTACGCATCTCACCAAAAGTACACATCCCTGGTGCATCCCTCAACTGATTCTCGCCGCATCCACCGGGAGAGAGGGAGTGACGCTATTATTATCCCGGCGCCACGTGCCTATTTATCCTATTAAAATTATATTGGATGCATATTATTCAGTGACACTAAAAATAATTATCTACTATTCCGACGNTGTTTCATCAAAATCGGTCCAGTAGAATTGAAGGTACAGCTTGATCCCTGTTTTAGTAGCCGCCGTTAAAGTACGAGAGGTCAAGTAAAAATAGTTCTAAGGTTTTTTTATATAAATCTATGATTATATCGGCATTTCTTAGGTGGCGGAAAACCGCATTCACGCGAGCGGAGCCGCGGGCAAAAGCTAGTTCATCATAAATCTATAAATACAATTAATAGCACTGTTTTATTTGTATATTTAAGTAAATTGAAACGACCACTAAATTGTCTATTAAATTTTTTTAACGATCTAATCGTTGTGTGCGATTATTGCGAATGATGACCCACGAAACTGCGATAAACAAATTTAAACCTTATCCGCAAATGAATATAGGTGATTCTGCATTATTTTAATCTCTAGTGGAATAAACGTTTCCGTCGTCCAAATTGTGTGAATTTATTTCTTAGAATATCCCGAAAATTGTTGCATTTATTGATAGGTTGAACATTGTTTTTTTTTCGTATTTTTAATCGATATTTGTAGAGTTCTTCGTTAAGTAATTGCCGCACGTTTTAATAATTGACTGATGGTTCATAATCTATTTTTTGTTACTATTATAAAATTGTTAAATATCAAATTTGTAAATCAAAGACATTTAAAAAAACTACTCAGATCGACTAATTAAGGGTTTCTGAGACAAAGTCCGTCGATGTTTGTTTGTTTGTTTGTTCGTTCGAGCGTCACGGGAAAACCAGCTAGTAGATTTTGATCAAACTATTACAGTTTTAAAGGTACTATTCTGTATTCAATACTGCGGCAAATATGATCAAAATCGGTCCAATAGAATTTATGATACAGCTTAATCCCTATTTTAGTAGCCGCCATTAAGATACGAGAGCTCAAGTAAGAGTGGTTATAAGGCTTTTTATATGAATTCACGCGGGCGGAGCCGCGGCCAAAAGCCAGTGATTTAAAAGGCCGTTTGCAGACTATTTATCGTCAGTTCGACAGGCGAGCTGTCACATCACTAATGTCTGTACGTTTAGTATTTACACGTACGAAACTCCATATAAAAGTACAACGCTGGTAGTAATTCTGCGGTAACAGAAGTTAACCAAATTTAGACTCTCCGTATCTTTTTCTAATGGCAAACGTCAAAACGAGATAGCTATAATTTTAGTGTTGTCAGTTTCTTTTAGATACGTCAAAATTAAAAGATTTAGACGCGCTCACGGAACATGTCGACTAAAGATACGCAAAAACGCAACATTTTTTTGTACATACCTTTTGACAGAAATGTACGTTGGTAATCGCTAAAAATGTTTGTTATCTCGTTTTGGCGTTTGTCATTAGAGAAAGACAGGGAGGGACTAATTTTAGTTAAGTTCTGTTACTACAGAATCAGCACCACTATCGGCTTCACTCGTACGAGTTAAGACATCCTGTCTGTATGTTTGTGTGCGTAAATTGCCCTGGAGCTGACAATATGCGTGTGTGGGTCTAGTAAGAGGTACAACATGGCGGACCGATTATGGTTTAACCCGCACAGGCTACAGAAGTTCGCGTGTAAGACCCGAAAGGGTTAATGGTCTTTTGAGAATATCATTTCTGGGAGTGGCGTTATTCGACTAGCCAACGAAAATTAAACGTCTATGCAATCTCGCAACTCTATTGCAATAAATCATCCATCCATCCCCAGTCCATATCGTCCCCACTACAGGGGCACGGACCTCCCCTGATCAGGAGGGGGATTAGGCCGTAGTCTACCGCGCTGGCTGGTGCGGGTTGGTAGATTTCACACACCCACGCGAGCACGCAGGCTTACACACGAAGTTTTCCTTCTCCGTTGAGTACATCGGTGTCTACAATATAGTCCGCTCATGAATTAGAAATAACTGAGTGGTACGCAACCGGGATCGAACCCGCGACCTTTCGATTGTAAATTGTGTCTATAACCACTGCACCACCAATGTAATAAAATAAAATTAAAATAAATAACGAATGTGTTTATTCGATCTATCTATTATAAAATTGTTAAAAGTCAAATTTTCTAAAATCAAAGATATTTAAAAATAAACTACTCATATTGACTAATTAAGGGCTTCTGAAACCAAATCCATCTATGTTTGTTTGTTTGTTTGAGCTTCACGCGAAAACCAGCTGGTAGATTTTGGTCATACTATTACAGTCTTAAAGGTATTATTCCGACTTAAATAATTCGGCATGTTTCATCAAAATAGGTCCCGTAGAATTGAAGATACAGCTTGATCCTTGTTTTAGTAGCCGCCGCTAAGGTACGAGAGGTCAATTAAAGTGGTTCAAGGCTTTTTGTATAAATCTATGATCATGTCGGGATTTCCCAATTACCTGAAAACCGACTTTTACGCGGGCGGAGCCGCGGGCAACAGCTGGTATCGTATAAATATAGAATATGTGTATTCGATATATATATATATATATATATATGTATTATGTATGAATTAATTCTAAATTGAGGATGGCACCAGACCAAATAAGCTGTTCCAAATGTATATAATTTATATTCAATAATTAAATTTTAGCTAAAGATCATCGCATGTGATTTATATTTAAATGACATAATTTTTTTTGTCGAATACTCATTGAGTTTAAATCATCGTCATGATCAGAAGATTAAAAAGGGAAAAGAGAGATTAAAAAGGAGGGATTTGACATTATTTCCCCGCTTGTTAGGCATCTCGAAGAACGCACGAGCATTTTATTGCATAACAGTATAACGTTTCTGCCCCTTAGCCTGGTACATCCCTTAGGGTTCTCAGAGATTAAGCGACACTAATATTATTCCGGTGCTACATAGCATATTAAGATAACGTCAATGGATGTTTTTTTTTTGACAATTAAGATTGCTCGCTCGACTGTCAGCGGCTGTCCATTTTTTTTTCATTTGACATCTGTCAGTTTAACCGTGTGCCTTATCTACTTATCTAACTATATCATACATTACAGTTGCACCACCATATCTACTTATTGAATCCCGACCATCCATAGTCTGGAAGAGATCGCATATTGCGATAAAACCACCCAGTCCGCTTTCTATTTCTTGTTAATTATGTTCGTAAAAATTGTTACAGCTATGAGCAAGGAAGAGTGTTGGTGTATTCGTATTTTTTTTTTATTTTTTCTTCGAAGGCAACGGGTTGTGTCGTCAAAAGGCTTGATCTTGCGTGTAAAATTGATAGAAAGATATGTTTCAGAGAATGGTGATAGGCTACGAATAATTAATATCACCATCATATACTGAAGCCGCAGGTTTTAGCTGGTTCGATAAATGGTCTTTCAAGGTTTGCATGGGTCTTATAGTAAGTGCAAGTCTGGATATGCACGAATAAATTAATTCTAAAACCTGATTCACTGGGGCGAGACCAAGACTGGGTCAGCCTCTTCTCGGTCTTACATAGGCAACGTTACCAATGGGCTTACAACCCCTGATGGTGTGCTACGGTGAATTAGCGTGTGTTTACGTTTTTAAATAGGTTATGACAACACTTTTTTTTTTTAAGTTAAACAGCTGGCTACGGTTATAATTTTTTTTTAAAAGCCTGTCATGGCCAGAGCTATCGGCTGGTAATCAATTATAGTTGCTCAATCGTCATTGACCATAGACAACTGATACCCAAAGTGGTTCATCGACGATAACCTGCCAGGGGTCCATGCCAGCTGTCAAAAACACATTTAAAGTTAATGTATTAGCAGCGTTAGTAGTAATAGCTAGGCTGGGGGTCTATTTAAAACCGAAAAACAAGGCAAGTTGTCTAAAAGACCCAAAAGTTTGGGAATCTCTGCCCCAGACTACCGAGACTAGTGTGGTACAATGTTTAAACCTACAATAGTTCCCGTGAAGGTACTCACGTACGAGTATGTTCACGTATCAACCTCGCGCTCCGGAAGTGAGTACCGCCGGCCTTCACACGGGCGACATTTGTGATAAATCGCCGATCGCCAAGATAAATAATATTTATCGATCAACACCTGCGTTCTTTACTTGTATTTTTTATTCCATAATTTGATCGTAACATTTATTAAGTAATTGGTAATTAATTAAGGAAGTATTAGCAATATTTTGGAATTATTTCCGACTAGCTTTTGGTCGCGGCTCCGCCCGCATGAATATCGGTTTTCCCCTACATGGGAAATCCCGAAATGATCATAGATTTATATAATAAGTCTTAAACCATTTATACTTGACCTCTCGTACCTTAACGGCTTCTACTAAAACAGGGATCAAGCTGTCTTCCATTCTACCAGATCGATTTTGATGAAACAAGCCACAGTATTTAAGTCGGAATAGTACCTTTAAGACTGTAACAGTTTAACCAAAATCTACTCGATGGTATTTTGCGTGAAGTCCGAACAAGCAAACAAACAAACAGATAAACAAACAAACATCGACGGATTTACTTTCAGAAGCTCTTAATTAGTCGATCTGAGTAGGTTTTTTAAGTAAAGTTGATTTTTGAAACTTTGATATTTAATAATTTTATAATAGATAAAAATTTCAATAGAGACTCGATAGAGACTCGGTAGAGACTCGGTAGAGGTGGTTATAGTGTTTTTTGTTGCATCAGACCATCTGATTGGTACTCTTTTTCTGCCTTATTAAACTATTGATTTGGCCAATTCGTGGTTTTGCTCAAAATTTATCCAATATAAGTGAGCAAGTTTTCACTTTCTCTTCCAAATTAAAAAAAAAAAACAAATAGCTACCATTATTGCACGTTAATTATAACCTTTAATTCGTTTTAATTTCTGAATTTTTTTGACTTCTCATCATCTTTTTCTTCTCTAATTACTCTACATTAGTGTGGGTTATAGATTTACTCAATAATTTCTTGACTATAGTGCATACTGCATACATACATACAGTTACGCCCCTTTTTCATTGGGGTAGACAGAGACCACTCCTTTCCACCTGCTACGATCGTTTAATGGAGCAAAGTGGCTATCCGCAGCCCATATTTCGCCCCCGCAGGCAACGAGTCGGGTGGCAAACCACGACGCCGCCATTTTATAAGGTTCAAAAGTGTTAAAGTTCCTTATTGCGTTCCCACGGCTTAGTGCAGACGAAAGGAAAGAGGATGAGGTAGGAAAGGTGTATTGAGAAAGGAATATGGAATTTAAGAAATGGACTATAGGATATAGGATATTGCTATTTCAGAAGGAGTGGGAAGAGACAGTAGTAGCTCGGGGGGCCGGGGTCACTTACCCGTATACGTAAGCCTATTTGCCGGACAGGCTAAAAGACTAAATACTCCCTGAAGAAACTTGAGAACAATTTCAAACTTATTTTGTTCTAATCTAATCGCAATATGTCAATACCTGACGATTGTGGGAGTCGTAAAAATAATAAAATGAATGCGCGATAAAATGGCGGCTTTCTCGCGTCGTGTCAGCGCACGAGCGCAAACAAATAAGTGGGCTCTTATCGCGACGATATTTAATACCGCATTACACACTGATAGAGTGCCGAGGAACGATCGTACAGTTATTGATTGACGCAACGCTGTGGCGATCGGCCGTATGAAATACGTTATCAACATTACATATCCCGGAACACATATTATGGACCTGTGTTGCCATCAGTCAAGCAGACGGACCGTGGTAAAAGTTCGCGATTCATACCGTCAGCTTGAAGGTAGACTGCGGTGAATGTTTTCAGGTCGATAATAAATAAATACTGGCATGAATGAAACCTACCGACTTCTATCTATTTATCTATCTATACTATCATAAAATTGTTAAATGTCAAATTTTCAAAAATCAAAGAAACAAACTACTCAGATCGACTAATTTCGGGCTTCTGAAACAGAATCCGTCGATGTTTGTTTTGTCTGTTTGTTCGGGCTTCACGCAAAAACTAGCTGGTAGATTTTGGTTAAACTGTTACAGTTTTAAAGGTACTATTCCGACTTAAATAATAGGTNNNNCATCAAAATCGGTCCAGTAGAATTGAAGATACAGCTTGATCCCTGTTTTAGTAGCCGCCGCTAAGGTACGCGAGGACAAGTAAAAGTGGTTCTTATACTTTTTATATAAATCTATGATGTTGCGGAAAACCGACATTCACGCGGGCGGAGCCGCGGGCAAAAGCTAGAAAACTATAATATTGCATGTTTATTAGTCTTAATGGTATTGTCACTGGTTCTTAATACATTCAAAATTTCAAATTATTCCGATGTCTGCAAGTGGATGAACGTGAACCCAGAGATTCTATATCATTACATTCATATATAACAAGCGGTATAAGCCTTTAAACCAACACAAGCTATTATAAAGCTTGTGTTACTTAAAGGAATGCTTCGGCCACTGAAAGCTATTGTCACATTGTTTCTAATAAATTTTCATTTCATTTTTCATTTTATATATAAAATTAATATAAAGCCCACAAAAATATCATACACTGATTTCAAAAAAAATTGTAAACTAAAAAAATAACCATTCCGTATACATAATTATGTATATTTTTTTTGTATGTTATATTTTGAATGTTTGTTGTATGTATATATAAAAAGGCGTGACTGTATATATGTATATATTTTTAATCTGTCCCTGGTTTCATGTACTCGTATAATTACATCATATGCAACTATCTGTTGTATAATTGTTTCTATTGTGACGCAAGTGTGAATATTTCAAATTCCTCATGAGACCCTAGCTTTTGAGCACGTACAGTTCTCTTTTGTGCCCATTTTTATATCTGTGCTATTGTGACATAGAGTACTGTCGTAAAAATATACATAGATAAATACTAAACTCGTGCTGTATCTATACTAGTGTTGGTAAGTCGAAGGACTTTCTATGTTACTTTGACGACGAGCCTGAAGTTGTCTATACTAAGCAATGATGCAATATTTCCTGTTAAGTCATTGTCCAAATCGGCGACAGTATAGAATACAATTGAAACTGAGTATATTGCTGGGAATATTATTAAAGTTTTATCCAGTGCTATTTATATGTTTGAAATAGAAATGATCCCAAAATAGAGCCCTGCGGAATCCTTGTTATCGGCACAAAACTACACAAATAATTTTACCGATGTAACATGTTTTCGTTAATCTATGCGCAATTGGTTTTGTATAGAAATATATTATTATTAGAGTCATAATTTATAATACGCAGTACACGGGCGATTTTATGATAATAAAATAAGGAAGTATTACGTGCTAAGCACTAAACACTTGCTCTAATATTTAAAGGCTCTAATAACATGTATCTACTTTTGCCAATATATTATTGATGATCAACAATGCGTTTGGCAAGTTTAAAAATAACGGTGACGTCTATAGTTAAAATAATGATTTACCTTTTGTAAAAGAAAAGATGGGAAATCAAGACGGGAAGAAAAATTAATTTGATTTCAGCTTTGAATATCCCAAATTGCAAATGATACTATTGTAATCTTTTCTTTGTGCTCAAGGAAGATTAATCCCACTTAACACTAATCTGAATTAGGATCAACAGTGGTTTCTATAATGACATGATATTTAAGTTTCGGCAAGACCCAGAAAATACTAAATTGGATTGGAACTCACAGTAAATTTAGTTAAAATATATGTATAGGAGAAGAAAAACACAGATTCTACTTATTTTCTGTAAAGTGGAAAACATACAAATGGATAAATAGTCATAGAAAGGGATTGTACATCATAATTAAGTCAAATATTAATAGATAGTGGGACACAGACATCAAAACTAACGGATAAATTATAGATAAACAAAGACGCAAACATGAATAAAAAATAATTAACAAAACGACTAATTCTAAAAATTCTTTTTACTTAAACAGAAAGCGTACGCATAATATTGAGAGTTGGACACATGGACGCTTCCGGCCAACGGCAGGTGGTAACGAGTAGGGCATCTTGTCACCTGATCAGCCGCAGGCTCTAGATAGCGATGGATATCAAGTCCGCTTAAATGGAGACAGGAGTTTTTCAAAACTCCCCAAGAACGAGGATCACTTCTAAAGCCCGCTGTAGCAATGGTAGAATGCTGGCACGGTCACACGGCTTTAGCAAAATGTGCAGGAGACGATCACCTGACGATTGATTAGTAGAGTAGGTAGTGATCTTGCTTTTTCTACGAATGAGTCCCGGGTTCGAATCCTGGTAGGGACAAACTTTGTGCGATGAACATAAATGTTTGTGTCCGACTCATGGACGTATTTATCTATTTACGTATATTATTTATCTATATAAATATATATCTCGTTGTCTAGTACCCAAGACACAGGAAATCCTAGTTTAGGATTAGATCAATGTGTGTGAAAAGTGTCCAGATTATTATCATTATTAATTTTTACCTGGGGGTTTTAGTGCGTGTGAGTCCTACATAACCCGTCTGAGGTTTGCGGTAAGCGTTCCCCCCTGGTTAAAAAAAACATGGATGCTAGTCACATATCAGAAATACAAATATTGGTAAAAGAAGCGATTTAATTTTCGCCATTTTAAACAGAATACACTGGAAGCAATATTTCACAGAATAATTCGAAACGGTTACATTTAGTTACGGATTTGTGGTCAAAACCTAATTTAATGTTAGTATTTGTAAGGTTGACGTAACAATATAGTTATTATTGATCGCATTTTCCTGCGACTGTTCCTAAGTTAGGTGTAATAATATACTGTGACGTCAATATTAAAACCAGTATTTTTGATGACTAAAGTCACCTAAGCAAATAATAATATAAAATATGTAATGTTGCGGAATTTTTTTTTCACACATATTGATCTATTGATCTAGGATTCTCTGTGTCTTGGGTACCAGACGACGATATACACCTGTCCCCCGATTTACACGGTACCCGTTATACACGATTTCGCTTTTACGCGGTTTAAGACGCTTTACTTTTGTTTTTCTTAAATAAATGATTGAATTTAGCACATACTGGGAGTTTATTTTATTTTACACGGTTTTACATAGCAAAATCGGAGGTTTTATTTTATACGGTTTTACATAGCAAAATTCCGGGTTTTATTATATACGGTTTTACATAGCAAAATCGGAGGTTTTATTTTACACGGTTTTACATAGCAAAATCGGAGGTTTTATTTTACACGGTTTTACATAGCAAAATCGGAGGTTTTATTTTACACGGTTTTACATAGCAAAATCGGAGGTTTTATTTTACACGGTTTTACATAGCAAAATCGGAGGTTTTATTTTATACGGTTTTCCATAGCAAAATTCCGGGTTTTATTATATACGGTTTTACATAGCAAAATCGGAGGTTTTATTTTATACGGTT
>WUAW01003686.1:10473-21164 GCA_017165845.1 Thaumetopoea pityocampa | reverse complement strand
CCCTCGCGGGAAACGAGACGTGTCGGGTGGCGAACCACGACGCCGCCATTTTAAGGTTCTAAAGCGTTAAAGTGCCTCATTGCGTTCCCACGAAAGGGAAGGAAAGGAAAGGGGTTGAGATAGGAAAGGTGTATTGAGCAAGGAATATGGAATTTGGGAAAAGGACTACAGGATATAGGATACCACTATCTCGGAAGGAGTATGAAGAGACAGTAGTAGCTGGGGAGGCCGGGGTCGCTTACCCGTATACTTAAGTCTATTTGCCGGACAGGCTAAAAGACTAAGTACTCCCTGACCTAAAATAAATCTATAATTGTGTCGAGATTTCCCATCTAGCGTAAAACCGACATTCACGCGGGCGGAGTCGCAGGCAAAAGCTAGTAAATATATATTTGGTCGCTGAAAAAAGATGTACATTTGTGCCGTTCTAAATTTGAAAAAAATTAATAATATTGTGTAGCCGTTGTTGCAAGGTTATTTTGTGAAATAAATTAATGGCGAAGTATACCGCATGCTAATTGTTAAAATGGCCCCATTTTAATAAGCATGTCTCTAGAATGCGTTATTTGTATTAAAAAAACGCATAGTCGTACATTAGCGTAAGAAAGTAGGGTAGGCGTCGCAATGATCGTCCATGTTGACTTGCTCATTGTTACCAGAGACAATACGCTATAACCTGTAGATGGCGCTCCAATCGCAACTGCACGCCCGCGGCGTCGCCTTCTAGATGATTCCGAGCGATTACTTTCTTCAATTTATGAAAGTTAAGTGACGCTTGTTTCGGCACGTCCGATATTTATATGGTGCTATGATTATATGAGACCATATATGTTTGAAAACTACATCCTATCTCGTTAAAGAGCTTTTGTCTATGTATATATTTATGTTTGAATGGATTCTCGAATGTTCTTTTCAAATTCGTGTAACTTGACGTGTAAATTGTAGTAAATCATAGCGAAAAATAAACAAATAAGTGAATATTATAAATTCAAACAGTATTTTTTTTGTGTATTACTTTCGAATCAGCCTATGTTTGTTTGTTTGTATTAAAATTGACGTAATGCCATTGTTGGACATGTCAAGCGACTTGTTACGGCCTGTTGCCGGGTTGTTATACATGACATTACCGGAAGAGGTTATTCTTATAGTGATGGGAGGTGATTGACAAGGAGTCCGTTATTAATAAAAAATATTAATATTTTGCTGTCATCACTTGGATAGTTTGCGATCAACCACTGTGCGTTTCTCGCGGATTTTTTTCCACGCACCACCATCCTGTGGAGTGAGCTCTCAGCGGCGGTTTTTTTTAATGCCTACGACTTCGGGTCTTTCAAGAAATGAGCCTACACTTTTCTTAAAGACCGGCAACGCACCTGCGATCCCTCTGGGGTTTGCTGGTGTCTATGGGCAGTGGTGATCACTTACCATCAGATGATCTGCATACCCGTTTACCTCCACTTAAATAAAAAAAATACCTTCAAAATAATTAATAACTAATTAACTTTTCTTCTTTTACACGTACCTCACTATTCTCAATTGTGACTCTACTGGCTTCTATATTTTGCTTCACGATATCATCACTTTTTTTGGCGATCTCGAGAAAATACCTCAAGAAAAGCTGTGTCCAAGGCCTCTCTTTTTTACCATGTTTTTTACCATGTCTCTTTTTTAACCAGTACCACCTATAATTCCACCTGATGGTAAGTGGCGATGTAACATGCGGTGGTAAGGCGTACGAGATTAATAAAAACCCATTCACTCTTGTTTAAAAGACACCTATGATTATCTCTGACAAAACAACGAAATAATTCTTTTCCGAAATAGTACTGTGTGGTGCTAGCAAAATAATAGCCACTCCATCTGTTGTCGTGGATGCTGTGAGAACCAGCTGAAGGGTGTACCAGGATAGTGGGCAGATCCCTCCTTTTTAAGGAAGAGTCTCATGTCCAGCATTGGACTTCCAAAGGCTGATGGTTATGATTTTCTCGCCTGACGCACGGTTCGGCTCCAAGTGGACGGCACCAAAGACGCTTTATATAATTTATATTTGAATAATAACAAGTACGATGATATTACAAACAATGCTAAATAAGTCTATGCGCGTGACAAAGCTCGATTTCATTCGGTTATGACGAATCCAGTTCAATATTTTCCGACTGACACATACTAGATTCTAATATGAATAATCAGGCGACACATTTTTACGGGAGAACGCGAGTTGTTATAACGTGTTGTTAAGCTATAAGGGCTATTATACGCCAAGAAGATATTAGAAATAATTGGTGAGATGACTAATATTTTTTTGGATTCAGCCGGTTACCAATATTAATGTGCCTTCCGAAGCACAAAGGTTGATTCGAAAATAAATATAAAAATAATATGGATATGCTTTAAATATTCGGTGGCGGCTACTTTTAGCCAATGATAGACTTGAATACCGACGATCAGGTAGGAGATTAAAATAAACTTTCCGGTTCTGAGTCGCTAATCCTAGACTTTACAACCCCAACGAACATCAGTTCTGTGAGATATATGAGGCCCCCTTGATGTTTAACACTTTTAATGCTTTAACCAATATCAACAATTCTGGTTCTCTTGCAGATTTCCTGTTTCCGGATATAGTCCTCATTGACAGGATATTAGCTATTTAACAGAACTTCATATTTTAATTGTAGATAAACGCATTTAATGGCTAAGGCATTTGCTACACCAGTCGACCTTATTACGATGCTGAGATAAAAGATGGTACTGAATATTGCATGCCTGGAAGCATGCAGTCGTTATATGACCCGGCGGCTGCCCTTGATCATGTTAGCTCACCGCATTCACATTGACCTCCCTAACCTATAAAGCATGCGATAATAAATATAACGAAATTACTTTAGAATACGTTGACATTTGGATGTATTATTGCAACATTAGTTGCAGTGGTTAAATCTTGTGCAATATAAAACTTGAAATAAATATCTTAGTTTAAAACTTCATTAGCAATTATTTTTTGATATCTAGATGATGACTATTTTGTACGTAGGCTTGGCATAATAAATTTCAATACTCGGTTTAACAGTTGAGTCGGGTTGAGCATCGAAAAATTAGACAGACAGACAGATAGATAGACGAATTTTAACTTTTATGATATTAGTATGGATGATTAATATAATAATGATAATTTTATTAATGTTGTTGAATTGATTTAGAGTAGTGAAAATGATTAAGGAATGATAAGAAAACAGGATTATATAGAACAACCTTTAAAAATCTTGTTCAAATTTATCGCAGTATATAGATAGGCTTTCTATGTAAGGAGAGATTTAGGAAACCACAGTATCTTTAGATAAACATATATAGATTCACAGTAAATTTAGATTTTATTCTTTTACTTAGGATTAAACATGCCAGCCTCATTGTTCTCAATATGGTTTTCAGATAAAAGTGAATAATTATTTTGGATTCTCTTTTAAGATTAATCTTTTCCACTTCTCACGCGAAACTATGCTTGTAAAAAGAGCATCTACGTGTTAGTTTTAGATTTGCATATTACGTAATCGGTCGGTTCAATTAAGAGCATGATTTAACTATTCAAATCTCATGGCGGCGTAATAATGACTTATTGTTACTACAATCCACTGTACATTGTTACTCGAATTTCCACGATGATCGAAATCTTGGTGCAATCAGGTAAAAGAACTGTTTTTGGCATATTTACAAAATTTTAATCATGTTTTACAATGTGAATTTAAAAATAATGACACAATGTGTGAAAAATGAATCCGTTTTAAAGAAGCATGACGGTTTTATTTTTTGAAAACTACCAACATTCAGATTTGTATCGCCGTATTGTCTTTCACGGCAGTAACAAATTATGTCATACAGTTTATAGCACTCAACGCTAAATTCTGAATATATTATCGCTAAATTCTGAATATATATTTTTATTATCTTTCAAGGGAAGATAGTATTTTGGTTCTGAAATAAAAGTGGTTCAATGGAGTTTCGAGTTTATTTTGGAGTATGCTACAAATAATCCCCCTCCTTATAGGGGGAGACCCGTGCCCCAATAGTGCGACGAATATGGGTTGGGGATGATGATGGTGCTACAAACTACAGTTATCAGTTTATGGAGAACAAAATGGCCGAGATCATAGACAACAAAATGTAAATTTTTAAATCCATAGAGTATAGACGTCTTAGTAACATCGTTAAATTCTACATACATACACTCACGCCAATCTCTCATAAGGGTAGGCAGAGACAATAGTATATACTACATACAATAGTCACGCATCTTTTCCATTGGAGTAAGCAGAGACCGCTTCTTTCCACCTGCTACGATCGTTTATGTAGCAAAGTAGATATCCACAGCCCACAGTTCGCCCCCGGGGGCAACGAGACGTATCCGGTGGCGAACAACGACGCCACCATAATGGATGTGAGATGCCATGATGGATGTCGCTGAGGGATGTGTCAGTACAATAAGGAGATTCGAAGACGTCTGTCCAGCGTGGAGATTATGACAAAATTATGGATGAGGCCCATGTGGACTGAAGTCCGCGGAACTGTAGTAACAGTAGTGGACTTCCGCGGACTGATGACGACGATTAAAGTGATTTTGATAATTTGTAAGAACTAAAGTTTATACGCAAAACGTTACATTTGCAACGTATTTAGTTGCAACCTTACCCAAGTCGTCGGTCTAAGGGGCTGCGCTACTTGTACACTCGCCTACACGTGGTCTCCTTTCATGGACTTGTCTCCTTCATCAGCAATCGTACAATTGTGCAGACGTGTTTATGTTTCTGCAAATTCTTCTATAAAAATACGAGTACTACGGCATTGCCAACAACGAGTCACCTTACCCCGCCATTTCTTCAACGTCATCCGTTATCTATCTATATGAGTCAGTCCTTTCCATTATTGTTTTAACGCGCTTCCCATACTATGAATTACGAAATTAATTGGAACGCCCCAACGTTCCGATTCAACTGCTACATTGGGTGGATAGCATTCGTTTCATTCGTCATTCTATAATAGACATTTTGACATTATTGTAAGTAAAAGCTATGAAGAGTATTATTTTCGAGTAAATAGCGTTAAAAAGATATGATTTATCATTACATATAATACATACGATCGTTTAATGTAGCAAAGTGGTCATCCGTCGCCCACATTTTGCTCCCGCGCCCAACGAGACGTATCAGGTGGCGAACCACGACGCCGCCATTTTATAACGGTTAAAGTGTTAAAGTTCCTCATTGCGTTCTTGCGGCTTAGTGGAGAGGAAAGAAAAGAGGATGAGGTAGGAAAGGCTTATTGAGCTAGGAATATGGAATTTAGGAAAAGGACTATAGAATATAGATTACTACTAACTGGGAAAGCGGAAGAAGAGACAGTGGTAGCTCGGGGGGCCGGGGTCGCTTACCCGTATACTTACGTATAATTCTATATATATGACAGGCTAAAAGACTAAGAACTCCCTGACCTGATTTATCATTACATCGCACAATAAGGAAAACAAGAATTTTATATCTGTATCTATATAAAGTACTAGTGTCACTTTAAATTCGTGGTAAATATATCTATCCAGCTATTTTCAATGGCTTTGTTCGTGTGGAGAGGGTACCGACTCTGAAAACATCTTGCTTGTAAAGAATGACTTACCAATGTTTCATCGCATTCGCATGATTAATATAATAATAGGAATACATGCGGGTCAAACAAAGAAACATGAATTGTCATATATAAGGAAAAATAATAAGAAAAACGTATTTTACTTTAATTAAATGTAATTTAATGTTTGTTCGAAATGGCATCAATAATTTAGCTTTTTCATTCCCATCTTAGGTACCGATGAATTAATTAAGTCATAAATTATTATTGATTCATAAAATATCTTTGCTAATAAAATTAATGATTGATACAAATTAAAAAAAAAAAAAATTAAACGGATTCAATTGTTTATGTATCTGTAATAAATCTGTCAGTAAAAAAGTAGGCTTTTTAAAAAGGTGTTATATAAGATTTTATAATTATTAATACTACCCACATTCTTAACGTTTAATTTAAAAATATTATACATTTCTGTCATCATCATCATCATATCAGTCCACAGACGTCCACTGCTGGACATAGGCCTCCTTCAATGATCGCCACACCGAGCGGCTACGAGCCGTCTTCATCCACCGACTGCCCGCGACCTTCACCAGGTCATCGGTCCACCTAGTCGGGGGTCTATCCACGCTACGCTTCCCAGCTTAGGATCGTCACTCCAGCACTTTAGGACCCCAGCGTCCATCGATCCTGCGAGCGATGTGCCCCGCCCACTGCCACTTCAGCTTTGCAATCGTTTGAGCCACATCGGCGACTCTTGTTCTCCGATTATCTCATTACGGATCATATCTCGCAGGAAAATCCCGATCATAGCTCTTTCCATTGCTCGTCGGGTAACTTTGAGCTATATAGCTTATTTCTGTTGCGATAAGCCAAAAGAAAAATTTAACGACAAATTAAATATTTTTAATATTTTAATCGATTTTCTCTGTGAATTTGAATCTGTAGGCGGCCATGACTATGAAGGTACGCATTGTTTAAAAAAGGTAAGTTGATCTGATTGTCATATGGAATAGAGCCTAAGTAGAACCGTTTTTAACAAAGACCAATGCCCCATAATGATGTGGATCATCTTCATCAGACATAACCTTTTGTTTTTCAATGATATCAGTGTAACAAAATCAAAATAGTAGCATCCATGTAAGGCTCGACCGCCACATGAGTTATGGAGACGGACAATAAAGGCACTCCCACGCGGTGCGATGATCTATAATACGTAACTCTTATTGTTTGTACTAACATAATCAACTTGTAACGATTATAATTGTGATACCCTCTATCGTTAGTACTTTGATCTAAATAAGGATTTGTTTATTAAAAAATAAATAATAATTTTTAACTAGCTTTTGCCCGCGGCTCCGCCCGCGTGAATATCGGTTTTCCGCTATACGGCTTCTCGACACAATCATAGATTTATATAAAAAGCCTTACAACCACTTTTATTTGAGCTCTCGCACCTTAACGGCGGCTACTAAAACAGGGATCAAGCTGTATTTTCAATTCAACTATACTGATTTTGATGAAACATACCTCAGTATTTAAGTCGGAATAGCACCTTTAAGACTGTAATATTTTAACTAAAATCTACTCGCTGGTTTTTGTGTGAATCTCGAACAAACAAACAAACAAACAAACATCGACGGATTTGGTTCCAGGAGCCTTAATTAGTCGATTTAAGTAGTTTGTTTTTAAATGTTTGATTTTTGAATATTTGACATTTTAGAATTTTATAATATATAGATAGATATAGATTATAACCACTTGATGAACCTATAATAAAATTAGTTAATTAAACAAGCATGTGTTCAACGTATGTATGCGCATCATTATATTGGCGGTAGGAAAAGGGGGCTTTATTTTTTTTAAGTCTTTTTTTCACAGTGGCAATCGGCTGCGAATTCGCGCCATTTCTGCCAGAGTCGAGTGTATATATTTTTGAAGTTATATAATATTCTACAAGTTAACAATAAAATAATCCGTGTATCACATTTTATTGCTTTTTAGTAGTTTTGAAGTCAATCCGATGATTACCACACTGACTAGGCGAAGTACCCGCAGGCTTATTGCCTTAAAAATATGCCCACTTTGCAATGTTAGTCACAGTTTTTTATTCCTATGTTTTAACATTATTCACGACTATTAATTATTGATATACAAATTAACACCAAATTTCTATATCAAACATCACAATAAACTAATTTAAAATACTAAAATAAAGCTTTAAGGAATGATACTTCTCCACTCGGGTTGCCGCCATAAGTCCTTTTCACTTTAATGATTACTTTTTTATATTTACGCGTACGTTATGCGTTGAAACAAAATTAATTTTACCGTATTTTATTGATTTTTTAATATATTTATACATAAATCTACATCAATTATAATCTATTTCTTATTTACCATCAAATAGTGATACTCCGAGCACAGTAAGATAGAATTTATGAATTTAGGACTTTCTAGTCTAATCATAATCTTGCGCGATTATAATTAGACTTTCTAGTCTAATCATAATCGTGCAAGCTTAGTTTAAATTTCAGGTGTTCAATTTAATGTATCACGAAATGAAACCGATTGTGTACAAAAATCGATTAAACGACATTTTGGTAGAGAAAACACATTTTATATGGTACTAGTCGAGGTGTCGCCATTGTTATTCGTGGTGATCGATGCTCGTCACGCGTACACGCAGGTCTCATTCCCCAAGCGCTTCAAATTCCATTTCACTCGAACGCACGCGAATTAGTGTTGCCAGCCGTTCGATATTTCATGGAACGTCCCGTATTTTTTTGCACAATTATCAAAATCCTGCCGGTACGGGCCGTGTCTTATATTTTATGAAACGCATTTTTAAAAGTTCAATAGTTTTCTTGAAAACGGATCTAAAAAGTAAGAGATTTACGTCGAATTAAATTAAATTTAAGTTTATAATATAGTTTTAAATTTAGGTTTATAATGACATCACTATTACTTAATATTCCAAATTTTTTGGACTTCATGAGTTTGTCCCTTGAGGTCAAAAGATTTGGCAACCCTAATGCGAATCCTCTGCGGACATACGCAATGTTATGTAAGCGGAATTTCGATCGCAGCGCGGTATCTGCACCTGCGTCTTGATTCGATATTGTTAAGTTTTGAATCTATACTATTATAAAATTGTGATATTTAAGAATTTTATTATTTTAATTTTCTAAATCAGAGATATTAAAAAAAAAACTACCCACATCGATTAATTAAAGGCTTCTGAAAACCAAACGCGTCGATGTTTGTTTGTTCACATAAAAACCAGCGGGTAGATTTTAGTTAAACTTTTACAGTCTTAAAGGTACTGTTTCGACTTAAATATTGCGGCATGTTTTATCAAAATCGGTCTAGTAAAATTGAAGATACAGCTTGATCCCTGTTTTAGTAGTCGCCGTTAAGGTATGAGAGGTCAAGTTAAAGTGGTTTAAGGCTTTTTATATAAATCTATTATTGTGTCGGGATTTCACATGTAGTGGAAAATCGACATTTACGCGGGCGCAGCTGCGGGCAAAAGTTAGTTATTTTATAAAATTAAGTTAAGAATAGTAGTTAGTGCTACTCTTTTTTATAGATATTATAGATCCATAGCATTTAACGAGAGACTTTTTAATAATTTGCGTTGTTAGGCAGACACTGGTAGCCAAGCCCAGGCAAAAAAATTACAATGTACATATATATAGCAATCTTTTCGTTTAGACTATTTGAGATTTTCAGTGAAATATCTGATTCTTTAATGATTTTAAACGCCTTTGATCACCACTTCTTGAATATAATTACGATTTTATGTATTAAAAACGTGACTAAAATTCTTGAGCCTCACATCACTATTTGATGAGTTATAATATTTTCGTCAAGGACACTCATAATAAGTAAACAATAAAAATTATATGAAATTTTTAATTTTTAATCGAAGCTTTCCGTATTGTTCTTTTTTTAGTATAAAGGATTTTATACGAAAAAAAAAAATTATAAGGAAACGACTAGTTTGAAATAAATTGTGATTTATGAGAGTTTAAAAAAAAAGTTGTTTCTATTGAAACAGGCAATCGTAATAAAGGAACTCTTCAGTAATTTGTATTTTTTTTATTGCGTTCTAACAGCGAAATTAACAACAAATTATTTATATTAATTATGTCCGCATATTATATCCGTAAAATTATGTATATATACGTTCTAAATTCTTTTTCCTGGTTTCATAATCACAACCTTTATTGCAAGTATCAGTCTTCCGACTCAATATCCGGATAAAATAATGCGAATGTAGACAATTTAATTTCTGCCACCACGTTTTCTAGTAGTATATCCTCGGAAGGACATAAATTTGATTCTAGTTGAGAACGAGGATTTTGTGTTCGATTTTACACTTTTTATATTAGCTTGACTTATCTATCTTTGGACACGATTTTCATCCACTTAAAACCATCCGATCGACTTGAAACATTGCATACGTCTAAAGAAGCGATGACAATACAATAATTTTATAAATTTTTTCAAAGATCCTCGCCAGGATCATCAGGATATTAAAAAAAAACCCGAACTAAAAAATGAAAAATAAATAATAGTTTAAAAAACTAAAACAGCACACTTTGTAAGAAAACCGAACTAAAAAATAAAAAAATAATTTTACAATCAAAAGCGTGGGGTGCGCTATATCAATTAATATATTTGATAATAAACAGATATTGCCAAAAGTAGTCTCCAAGAAGAATACGTAAAAGTCACCCCACGCTTTTGATTGTAAAATTATTTTTTAGCTCGGTTTTCTTATAAAGCGTGTTGTTTTAGTTTTATTAAACTATTATTTTTATTTTGTATTATTGTTTGTGGACCGATTGGAATGAATTAAACACTAAATGTTACAGGAAGCTTGTCACAATACAACAGTGAAAACCGCATTCAAATCGGTTCAGCCGTTTCTGAGATTAGCGTGCAGAAACGCACAGACAAACAGTCAAAATTTCTAAACACTATATTTTTGGCTCCGGTAACATAACTACAACCTGTATGGATGGTTTTTTTGAAAAAATATTCATTGTACAGACACGGCAACCTTACGATTTTAC
>WUAW01003665.1:1897-12346 GCA_017165845.1 Thaumetopoea pityocampa | reverse complement strand
AGTACTGCTTTGTGTGAATGTGGACTAGACGAAGGTGACGTGAACCACATCTTCTTTTGTTGCCCTAAACTGCGCTATTCCCTCTATGACATCCTCCCTCCCGAAATTCCTCGTCCTACCTCTTTTAAATGCCTTCTTTCCTACACCGTTTCCCCTTCCTTTATCCCTATTTTATGTAAATTTGTAAATACGAACAACATCAAACTGTAAATAATTTCCTTCTTAACACACTAACCTGTAAATATCTGTCTTTCCTATTGTTTGTCTAACTAACCCTACTAACACCGGGTCTATGTATTGTTGCGTCCCTTATTTGTTTTCAGATTTATTACCATGGTCGTAGGACTTTCCATCGAAGGACCTTCTGTCTTTCCAATACCAAAATTTTCTATCTTCACCGATCACCACCGCTCAAGTTTATGATACTTATATAACTGGATACTGGCAGAATTGTACCAAATTGGTCTAACGCCATAAACCAAGAAGTGAAGTGAAGTGACTAACGACCCGACCGGACTCGCGACGTGACACGATGGTCGTTAGTTATGGACGTCCTTGAGCTCACATGTGCGTATCTGGTATTCCATGAATACACAGTTGAATAAAGTGGTAAGCCGTGCACAACGTGAACGTTAATGCGAGCGGAGTAAACTCTCCGTGGACTGGAGCAGCCGCGGACCGGCGATCCGGTTGGCCACTTGCGGTTGGCTTTAACGTATTTTATGAAGGAAAATATTACGTTGTGCGTTATATCACATGTGAAAAATACCTGTTCAGGTCAGAAGTGCGCCTACAGTTGGTAGAAGTATTGTGTTCCATGTTCCATGTTTCATGGAGCCAACGGACGCTCCTACAGAGCGTTACAGAGAGTACCGCAGAGGGTCGCGGGGCCTGAGCAACTCGGGCTGATCAATGTGTATCAACTGCACATCGTTCACAATGACAACACCAAGCGAGCGTCACCTTCACCATGACATACTGCATTATCATTAAACATTTGAAGTATGTCTAGAATGTTTGAATATATCTTGGAACGACTTCCCTTTTGAAGATTTTCAGCATTTGGTACCGCGTACTAGCATCACGAACTACTCATGGATCTGGTAAGAGCGTGCCTGACGGTGACGAGGTCGGCCGTGCGGTCGAATTCCACACTGTATTAAAGTTACGTACACTGTAAGGTGAATTCAGAAATTATTTTTTTATAATTGACTGCGGTGTGGTGTCGTTGGGGATGTCGCACCCGCCACGAGTGTTGCTGCGGTCGGTTCACACCGGACTGTTATTATGTATATTATATTAATTGGATTGACAAGGCGATACCCGCAAATAAGGGAATATTTTCAAATCGACAATAATTTGGTAATTTAAGTTATAATTTATCGACACGTTCGAGTACCGAAGGGCGCGGGCCACCCCTGCGGTGGGGCGGCGCGGCGGGGCGGGGGTGGCGCGGCGGGGCGGGGGTGGCCCGGCCGCGTGTTTGATCATTGCTTCTGCTGTTGTTTTCGCGTTAATAACGTTTTGTCCTCGAACTTTTCTTCCCGTCGTGAACTAAGTCTAAGTTATTTATATAGAAGCGTATGTTCTTGGGCAATCTTTTTACTGCAAGAAAACAGATTGTTCGCTTCGTATGGTTTGTTAAATGGTGACTTGAGGCGAACTATTAACGTATAAAAAGCTCTGACTTAAAAATGATATTAACTCAGTTATTGTATCTTCTGTAACAGAATAACTGAAAGTATTCCCTGGGTGTCGAGACGTCGTCGTGCCTGCGGGACAGCGCGGGTGGCGACGACGTGCGCTAATACTGTCCACGCGCCGCAAACGATCAAAGAGGCCGTCGTGCAGAGCGGCGCGCGCGCCCACCGGCGGCCGCGCGTCACCGGCCGGACCGCGCGCGCGCCGGCAGTCGGCGCCGCGTGCACTGTCGAGCACTTTCTGGACTACTTTAAATAAATCATTACACTTCTTTACCTTCTCTGCGTTTGTTCTTTTAGTTTTCGAGACAAATAACGCCTTTATTAAGTGATGTAAAATACAGCATCCATTAACCGGCCCGCGCGTCGGCGGCCATCAGTATTAATTTAACACAAACTGGAACGACGAAAGGTTCGCGGCAGCGCCCGTCGCCGGCCTCATCGCGTTTATAATTCAGCGGCGGCGCGCACCGCACCGTACCGCGCCTCATCGCGCCTCACCGCACCGCGCCGCGCCTCACCGCACCGCGCCGCGCCTCACCGCACCGCGCCGCGCCTCACCGCGCCGCACCGCGCCGCACCGCACCACAACGCACCGCGCCGCGCTCACAAACTACGAACAAGGGGCACGTTTGTATTATCCATATAACATTAAATCCATACATAGAACTCCCGTGCTTGGGTATTTCGGTCACACATTTAACTGGATTTTGTTTTTTTTTTCAATTTTCTTTTATACATACGAACATTAACTGAAATCATCTGTACAAGGTACGCTATCAACACAGAACATTAATCTTGTACAAGATACGGCCCGCGTTCGCAAATGTCAAACTGTGGCGCACGCGGGTAACAGTGGTTCAGCAGTTGAACAAACACTAACACTAGGGTCTGCATGCGGTATGACGAAATACTATTAATGCACTGTGTCACCCGTATATTCGTTGTCTCAACCAAAAACACAAATCCAAATTCCTATAACGGAATATTAATTCCCGGTAACGAACCATACCGCGTAGTCGTGTAATCGCGTAATTGCGATATGATTTCTTCGCGATGTGTTCCGTCCGACAGCAGTGGAGCCGTGTCGCCGCCGCGCCAGGGGCGACTGTATTACTGTATACTCCGTGTATGCAAAGATACTCCGCGGCACGTCATCTGACTGGACCGCGCCGCGCCCGCGGCCGGTAGCCAGGCCGCAAGGGCGGCCTATCCCCTTCTCCCCCCTAAGCGGCTGTCTGAAGATCGCTCTCCAAAGGGGTGACTGTGGTGACCCCCCCCCTCCCCGTTCTTCTTCTTGGTGTAATTAATCTCGGCTGTTGTCGCCGGGAGCCCGGCAACAACAGCCGAGATTAATATAACCCCCTATTTATGTAACTCTACTCGGTCTTCAATGTTGTAACGCTGCGTAAGCAAATTAAAAACTCCATGTATTAAGATTGTTTCATGGTCCCGTCCGGCTCGCGTCCCGCGCGTCCCGCGGGTCCCGCCGCCGGACGCGGGCGCCCCTTAAATAGGAGGAGTGTGCTATAATTTTCACGTTCGGCAGATGTCTTGAACACCGCACTAGTCTTTGATGGAGTAACAGGATGACATTGCTGCCCGTGCCCTGGTGTGTCACTCACTGCTACTCACGGCGTCCGCGGGGTAAGACGGAGTGACGCCATTGTTACGCCGGCGCCACGCGGCAAAATTCATTATTCATCCGTTGTACACGCGGACATTTTGAGCGTTACTTTTAATTTTTTTAAATGCACTAGTTTTGCATTTATAAGGCCGCTGTGTCCACACCCCCGCACCAGTCCCCCTATGTCCGCACCCCCGCACCAGTCCCCTGTGTCCACACCCCCGCACCAGCCCCCTGTCGGCAGCGGCCGTTCATTTGGTCCCTTTTTGTTGGTCACCGCGGTCGCTGTGTCCGCCTGAGCCGAGGCACGCGCTCGTTACTATGGGGGACAGTTCACTGAACCACACCAGTAATTTAGTGAACCATTAAAAAAAACTAAACTCATTTCTTAATGGGTGTATGACAATTTTCAATGGATTCTTGGGATGCTAATCCGGTATGATATATTTTTTCACGACTACTCTTCGATCGTCGCCCTGGTGTCGTCTGCCATGAGCAGCCAGCCGTACGGCCGCTCCGGGCCCCTGCCGTCGGTCGGCACCACGCCACACCGTTGGAGTCAACATTTGTTTTTAAAATATGTTTTTCCATTAACGCAACGTGTATCGTTCAGCCCGGCTGGTGGTGCCGGGGGGCGGGGCCGACTCTGGAGCTGATCCGGAGCGCCAGGTGGGTGCGCCCTCTTGCGTTCGCCTTACTTGAACGTATGGAGAAATCAATGGGAAGGGGATGCGCCACCTCGCGACTCCGGATAAAGGAGGACGCTAAGATTTTGGAAGATCTGCGGATCGAGTGGAAGGCGCCTCTTATAAATGGCAGAATTTTAATTAATTATACGAGGAAAAATAAGAGTAACAAGGGTGCAGAAATAGTTAAGACATTGGTTTTGAAGATTGTTGGTCAGAGGCTTAGTAGTGAATATGGGAAAATTGAATATTAATGAAATTCAGGTCGGAAATCAGGATCGTTTAGAGATGAAGGAATCAAAACCTTCTCCTCAACCGTCTGGGACATGATCTCGCCGGGAGCGACCCGGAGTCTGTCACAAATGTATTGTGCAGTAATAATCATATGAGATAATAATTGGTAATAATAAATTCTATCAGGTCCTCTTCTTGTCTGATGTTTATTATTGGAGACGTCCGATTTTTTCTTATTAGTATTTTAGGGTGAAAGGAAGAAAGAAAGGTAAGAAGCAGGGAGATTTGAATTCGTCGCTAACTTAGGTGAAAGCCTAAGTTAGCGTCGTCGACGTCGGTATATATTCATTCGTTCGACCACTTGGTATCACTAGTTGAAGTCAACCTTCTTCTAAGTGTCCCAGTTGGAAGAGCACGAGTCAATGTACTCGTACTCTGTGCGGCGCCTTCCATTCTCTTATTTATCCATTGATGACCCCCTTCGGTCAGCCGACTCCACATTATCATTTGCATAAAGATATCCGTTGCTAAATTGCTAATTAGTATCTAATACGGAAAATCCAACTTCAGTTGAATATGGAAAGTATTTATAATATTTGCGGAAAGGAGGAAATAACGTCAAGAGCATCAGCAGCGTGCGCGTGTGTGTGTGTTAGTCAACCTATTACCAACTACTAATTTTCTAATTTGAATACAAAATACTAATAGTAGACTTCCTTTATTCGAATAATAATTACTAACCAGTAACGGACAGACAGCCACGCGAGTAAGAGCAGGTGCGGCGCTCCCGCCGGTGCCCCGAGTGGTGGTGCGTCCGGTGGACGGGCGGGAGGGCGCGCCCTGGGCCACGGGTGCCACGCACTCGGGCCCGGCTCACGTCGGGCTCAGCACGGTGTGCACTGCTTGGGCGTGCGCGCACAGACGAAACAAATACTCGTGCGCTGCGTGCGCGCGCTTGTTTATGTGCGTGTGTGTGTGCGTGCGTGTGTGTGTGTGCGTGCGTGTGTGCGCGCGCGCGCGCGCGTGTGTGTGTGTGTGTGTGTGCGTGCGCGCGGATACCTTTGATGTTTGAACAACTTAACATCTAGTATAAGGTCCCCGACTTAAGTACATTCAGATAAAGATCTTTCCTTAAAAGATGCGTCACATGTTAATGCATTTTGTAATAACATGTCAACCATTAAACACAATTCGAGTCAACGCCAACACTACCGCCCTGCACTTAGAGTACTATTTACTTCATGGCGTTGTCGAGGGTTGACAGGGTGGCGCGCCGCGCGGGCCAGGCGGCGACGCGCATCTATCGACCAGCGCGCGCCGCGGGACGCGCGGGCCCTTCGGGGGCGCGCCGCGGGCACTGCGCTGAGCGTGGTCACCTCGCGCACCGCGTGCACCGGCTCCGGTCGGGCCGGGCGCGCCTCGACCGCCGGCACGCGCCTCGACCGCCGGCACGCGCCTCGACCGCCGGCACGCGCGGTGCCGACGTGACAGCGAATAAAAGCACAACCCTTCATTTATTATACTTTGGGTCCTCTCCATCAGGGTCGGGGTGAATGCTTACAAGAGGAAAGTCGTTGCAAAATGATCACATGCCGCACTTCGACACTTATTATAAGTTATAACTGGTAGTTAAAAAGCTAACAACCCGTCGGTGCCGACCGCTGTTATAATTAATTATTAACAAAGTACGTGATACCATCGCGGTGCACGTGATGCGCTCGCGCTGGTTTTGTCTAAGGTCTGTTTTGCAAAAATAAAACACTTTTTTTATTAAAAACCCGTAAATAAAACATGGATCAAACTGTGTCTACTGTTATATTAGACTGATTTTGATAAAAAATGTTGTAGTATTTAAGTCGGAGCAGTACCAAAATTTGACCAAAATCGACTCTTCTGATATTTGTTTGAAGCTCGAACAAACAAATAAACAAACATCGACGGATTTGGTTTTAGGAACCCTTTAGTTGGCCTGAATAGTTTTTTTTTTTCATTTTTTTTTGATTTACAAAATTTGACATTTAACAATTTCATACTAGTATCATCATCATCACATCAGCTCACCGACGACCACGGCTGGACACGGGCCTCCCCCAGTGATCGCCACGCCGAGCGGCTGTGAGCCGCCTGCATCCACCGCTTGCTCGCGACCTTCACCAGGTCATCGATCCACCTAGTCGGGGGTCTACCGGCATTACGCTTTCCGCTTCGGGGCTACCACTCCAGCACTTTAAGACCCCAACCTTTTGCAATCCTTTGAATGTAGTAATAGTTCTTTTAATTGCCCGCTGCGTGACCTTGAGCTTTCTTATGAGTCCCATAAGAAAGCTCAAAACTATGTTTCGGATCCATAGGTCATCACTGGCAATACGCACTGATTGAATACACTGGTCTTAAGGCATTGCGGTATTTTTGTCGAGAAGATGTCATGTAGTTTTTCGAACACTGCCCAGGCGAGTTGGATTCGGTGAAGGTTACTCACTACTACTACTTTCTCGGAGTCGAATTTACCTAGCTAGATGACAGAACGGTATAGAAGTATATAATACTAGCTTTTACCTGCGGCTCCGCCCGCGTGAATGTTGGTTTTCCGCAAATTCCGAAACCATAATTGTTTTATATAAGAAGCGTAAGAACAATTTCTACTTGAGCTCTCGCACCTTAGCGGCGCACCTTATTCAACTTTTTCCTTGCTTTCTTCCTTTCTTTACCTTAGTTAGCTAATCCTCAAAAGGAAACACCCACTGAGCAGACTGTCTTTTGGTTTCGGGTTGGTAGCAATATTTCCAGCCTTTATCACGATTCGAGTCACCTCCGCTGAACTTTACATTTCGCGGCACCAGTCCATGCGAAGGCGTTTCTGGTCTTCGGTCAGTGTGGGGTGTCCATCTGGTGCAAAGCTTCCTGCCGCCTAAATGATCGTGTAATATTTTTTGTACTTGACTCATACCAATGCCTAAGCTTGCCCGCGTCTGCCGGTAGGTCACTCTCTTATCTTCCTCTATCATGCGTCGCATAGCACTGATGTTATTATCAGATGTCACTGTTGAAGGACGTCTCTCATTCTGAGATTGCTACGCCCACGTCAAACCAATTGTAAACAGTGGCGCGAGATGGGATTTCATAATTAAATGCCAATCGAAATCTATCACAGCTTTGTTGTTAAGACCACAAAAGTCGTAATAAATCATAGACCGAAAATTTTCTCGCGTAAAATTCATTTTGAGGTGTAACATGACTTTTGGAGTTGCCGCCAATTCACGAAAACAAATGACAAATGAGTGCAATATATCACATTGGGTAGCAGAAGAGTTCTATAATCGAATTTTAAAAGCAGTTTTCATCGCCAATGTTTCTAACTGGCTGGTTCTAAAAACTTTCAGTGTGACCGAGGTAACATGAGTCTTTACTGAAACTAACTTATGTTGAAGGTTTTTCAAAATCTTCGCCATAAGTTAGTTGCAGTAAATCTGAAAATAAGGGGTCTCTTGAAATAATTTTTCTGTGTAAACTTTGTAACATTATGTTAAAAAAAATTATTACACTGCTCCATATGCGGAATCATACTAGTTTACGTCCTAAAATATAAATCATACAGACTTGATAGTGCGATTAGTTTATTTTACAATATGCAGTCACACCTAATTTTTTTCAGGTATTGCCAAAATATATTTATAAGTTTTTCCCATTTGAACAATTCGCGCGGGGCAGTTTCTACAGGGACCGTCAGGTCGAGCGAGGCCACCCGGGTTATGCATCGTCTCAACTCCCGATCCAAAGTTTCGATCCGAGTTGTAAACGTTTTCCAATAGTTTGCGCAGAGAGATATCTCAGCAAGTGGATCGATATCGGAGTTGGCAAATGACCGTCGTGCAAAGCCTGTTAAGATCTCGCCAACTTCCGCCTCTGATCCGCCGCCGCGCCCGGGGAGGAAACTACGACCGCACCGAGTAACCCGGACTAGAGCTGTCGCTTAACATCGGGACGAGTTTGGGTACACTCGACGCAACGGCGGACGTTACCTCAGTGACGGCGCGAGAGCATCGGCAGTGTAATGTATACCTTAACTCGTTACGGACAGCGCCCTAATTGACACCGCCGGCGCCGCACAGCGATGAAATTGAAGCAACAAACCGCTGACATCGCGAGAATCGACTTCGTGACAGAACTGAATGGTAGACAATTTTGTAAGAATCAATTATCGTAATTAAATTTAGTCTTAAATAACTTGTTTATTTTTTAAATCCTCCGACTTTAGGATTCTTAATTAACTCGGCGGTAGCTACCGTTCACTGTGGCTTGTTTCTAGCAGCCGGCTTAAATGAACTGACGACGTGGCACTAATGTCACTTTAATTGAGGCTCGTCCTCGAGTCTGTTCGGCACTGGCACTCCCGTGAGTCGCTCCGAGTTCACTCCATTGACGACGTCGAGCTCGGTCTCCCGTTAAATTAGAGAGAATTCTAACTTAATAGCTGCATTCAAGTGTACACCAATCCAACACGCCTTAAAATTTAAACGATTTATAGGTGCAATAACACAAAACAGAACTATTAATATCGGTATATCAGAACTGACAATTTAGGAAGCAATTTAGGGCTCTTTATAAATTTAAGGAAGTAGCGGTAAACATGCTTGACCGTTGTCTGACATAACCCAGTCCATATTAGGTAAACTGAAATCCCCAAAAATAAGAAATGTATCATTAAGGTTTTCCAGTATAATTATACTACTCAGTATATTCGACAAATTAGATAACCGGATAGACACAGGATTACCGCAGCTTTGAGAACATACGTAAATGCAACTTGTATGGTACATTTGGGTGCTTATGACAAAGAGTTAGCGTGACCCATAAATCTTCCGCTGACGAACACCATACACCAGAAAGAAAGTTAAGTAAGAAAGTTAAGAAGGTTGCGTTTACCGCTATTACACTTGCGGGTAGGTTACAGTGTCGGGTTTGGCGGTGAATAAGCGTACGTGCGCTCTGTCAGCGGGTGCACCGGCGACCGCAGTGTGCACGCGGATCCATCGAATATTTACAAAACATTTATTAAACATTTACGTTATAACGCGGCGGCGGCAGTCCCGGCGCCGCCGGCGGGACCGCTGTTTGAGCGTCCGGCGAGCCGTGGCGGCTCAGCGGTGTGACGTGCTGACAACTCTTTAATCTCGAGTGCAAATTCAAATCACAACCTCTGACTGTTCCAAGCTGCTCTGGCACTTAATTCCTAAATTTCCTGTTTTGTTATTATTTTAATTCGTTATCGTCGGTATTTATTTGTTTCGCTAGTATGTATATATAAGTTAAAAGTGTAAGTTTAATTGGTGTATGCGTGACTCAAGCGGTACGCACTCACCTCGTCCCTCGCCGTGAACGCCTTCCAGCACGCCGCCTTCAACATTAAGCCGCTTCTTCTCGTCGTCGTCCCTCGGTGACACGTGTCAGCGGAGCGCACGGTGTTCGGGGCTCAAATTGCGCGTTGTGTCAACCCCCCCCCCCCCCGCACGGGGGTTTAATAAGTGCGGCGCTGATGCTCGTGCGTGACACAATGCGGGTAGCGCCGCCCGCCGCCCGCCGCAACCTCCGCCGTTACACGCTCATTCCGATGTTAGAATTTCCGGAATTACTTCGGAAATTACGACACGAACGCTACTGGCATGACAATGACATTACGACAATGAACACATTCTGTTAAAGTACGATAAACACTCGCGGTACAAGATCACACAAGGTCAGACGTGCAGGGGATCATGGATCATGGTGATTGGTAGAAGAGAATAATAGTCTAATGATAAACAAAGAACTTTATTACCGTCTAATGGTATATTGGTACAAACTTACAACCGTCTAACGATACATGATATACATTGGTACGAACTATCCGACTGAAATTAGTAATCTCTTCTTGACGTATTTTGCTTCAGTGTATGAACCTTCCAACTTCGATTCTATTCACTGGCATTCAACTCAAAATTTTTCCGAAAATTCATCCTGCATTTGTGATATTCATTTTACTCGAGATGCAATTCATAATGCCCTTAAAAAAATAGATGTTAATAAAGGTCCTGGCCCTGACAATATTCCACCACTTTTTCTCAGTAAAACAGCTGATAACTTAACTACTCCTCTCTATATCATATTCAATAAATGTCTACGTGAAGGTATATTTCCTGTTACCTGGAAACGAGCTTTTACTACT
>WUAW01003662.1:42639-55892 GCA_017165845.1 Thaumetopoea pityocampa | reverse complement strand
CTTTCCCATTGGGGTAAGCAGAGACCACTTCTTTCCACCTGCTACGATCGTTTAATGAGGAAAGTGGATATCCGCAGCCCACAGTTCGCCCCCGTGGGCAACGATACGTGTCGGGTGGCGAACCATGACACCGCTGACATAATGCTAGTATTATCCCTATATATTGCAAGTCTGCTGTTATTGCAGGGGATACGGCTGTGGAAGCGCGTTCAGATTACCGACTCCCGTTTGTCGTCATCACCATCAGCCTCCACAATCTTTGCGACCGCTAAAGCCTTCCGAGACTTAAACACTACTTACTGAACTGGTTCTATTTTTATCAAGTGACAAATTATCTGTTCAGTCTTTACGTGATAATAATAAATAAGCCTTTTATTATTTCTCATTTTCTTACAGATACACAATGTTTATACGAAAGGAAAATATATTAGATTATACAATTTTTATAAATTTTAGTAAAAGTTTATATTATTAGTAACTTTTCAATTTATTATTTATTTTTAATATTTATTTTTATTCGTTTAAAGTTGGATTAATTTAAATAAGAATCCCTCTGTAGAGTAAAAGCCTCCTCCATTTTTTGCCATTGTTTCTTATCCTTCCTCTTAACTTGCCATTTCAAACCTTCCACAATCTTAATGTCGTCGACCCATCTTCTGGTTGACCTTCCGCGTTTTATCTTTCTTTTAGATCCTGTTCATAATACGACACGACTTGACCATCGTGTGTCCTCCATTCGGGCTAAACGACCTGCCCATTTCCATTTATAAATAAAATTAGTACTCCATGTGAACACAACGAAATTAAAACATTTAAACGACTAGAAAAAAAAGAAAGAAGAACCTAGACCAATTACAGTTACGTTCACTACCATGGGGAAAAAATAATATTATTACAGAATAAGAGCAACATCAAAAATAGTAACAGTGCCAAACTAAAACTGGTTAACAGTGCCAAAATCAAAATTTATCTGCTTAAAACATGGCAAGTAAAATGCACTATTAAAGAAAATAAACTAAAAATTTGTCTACTGCATCTGTATTTTTTTAATTTAAGACCCGCACCACTAAACCCACTCGCTGTTCTCTTACTGTCCCGGTATCCAAGCACGGGAGTCGCATTAGCATAACATTGTGATGATGTGGGCGGGGACCGGACCCGACTTCTTTGTTGTAGTAAGAATTTTTAGCTCTCAAGCTTTCTCTGTCTCATAAAGATATACAGAAAGGCATGTCTGCATGACTTGAGTTCAAGTGATAGTGCAGAGTTTGCAAAGTTTCTTTCTTCACAAGTTTACTACTGCATCGTCCTTGCAACGAATTTCCCGTCGTGCGATATACCTACAAAATTTCTATTGTGTTCTAGATTCGACCATCTTACCTACCACAGACAAACAGCCGTCCTCTGAATAACACATTGTTTTATCCCATCATTTTTGTTTTAGGAATTTCACAAAGGTATTCCGTCTACCACACACTTCCAACTCGGACGGCCCAAGTGGAGACCAGTGGATTTGCCTACTAAACAATACGTGAGAGCTCAAGGTAATATCATTTTAAGAAACAATTTAGTTGAAGTCCTATATACGTTTATTATATTAGTACTGCTATGGCTGACCAGGATCACTTCGATGTTTAATTAAGAGCTCGCAAGAACGAGCTCTAATCCAAGAGAATGCAACTCTAGCTCTACGATAGTGTAGCTTCTCTCTTCCAAAAATCAAAGATTATTATGACTGATATAAGGCATGATTACATTGATGATTGGCGATTTGCGATCACTTAATAAAACTGGAATTACTTACAACTTTTTCCTATGAGTATTCCGAGAACCAGCTGAGTGATATAATAGAGAAATGGGAAGCAGCATTATCCAGCGATTCAAAGAACCCCTGCTTCAATCCACAAAGACGCAAATACATTTCTTCAGTGGCGCCACCCCTTTAAGAAGCTGGTGATAATGATGAGCGATTTAGTAATTTTAGAAAATATATACAACATCAGCTCTTAACATAGTCCCTTGTTTGCATAACTTACGAGAATCATGCAATGCCGTTTGTTTCACTAAAATGACGCATTTATCTCAAATTTATATTATATAATTTACTCAATAATTGTGTAAATTATGCGATAGTGCGACTACCGTAAGTTACATTTGATCACGTCTAAGACTATTGTGCACTATTATTCAAACATAATAATTATGTTTTTAAAACAGTGATTGATAAATATTTTGCTCAACGAATGTGTCGTATATAAAGATGATTATGTATATTATATATATAGTATGTAGATTATGTAGTATAATTATAGTTAGTCTATTCAATACCGACTGTCAGTATATACGAGTCTATAATATTTGTTAATCTTTTTACAGTTAAGAGCGAAAATCCACACATGCGAATTTACAACGTGTTGGAATGGGCCGTGCTGGTGAACGAAGGGAAACCTAGCGTGTGTGACTAATAATATATATACATGTTATGTTTATAAAATATTGGCAACATTGCTTTTATTTTAATTTTCATTTATGGCTACCCCGAGCAAATAACATCGAGTGTTCTTTTCCACTCGTGGATGACTGACTCCCGTGTGAGTTAGGGCGTTGAATTCACACAAAATGAATAATTTCTCTATAAAATCAATCTTTGGACTTTGGGAAAACGGACAAAAAATTAATTATTAAATCATCTATCATCAATGTGTTAGATGTAAATAAAAATAATGTGTACTTCAAGTGGAGTTGCATGCAATCAATTTATTTCTCATTTTTTGTGATTCGTTCATAACGATTTTTTATGAAATATTTACTTTATTTAAAATCATTTGAATTTGCCAATGTAAAGACAACATATTGAAAAAATGTAATATATATTTTATAAAAATAGGCTTTAAAAACTACAATAAAACGGGGTGGACACAGCGTTTTGCTTGAGGAAGCGCTTTAAGTCTGAACTCAAGACTAATAAGGAATAAGAAAATACATATTAAAAAAATTTACAGTCGTCCAAGTTTCCTGGAGATATCTCTGTGATGTGAAACTGTAGATCGATGGCAATTTTGGCGGTTGGCTGTGTCGTTTCTCAGGATTATCGGATCTATTCTGGCGATTTTATTTACTGTATGACAGCCAAGTGATAATGATTTTGTTTCAAATCATTTTGACCTGAAGACCATATAGTTACAATACATAGCGATAGTGGTTAATGGTATCCTGGATGGATTATTTGAATTTTGTAGGTTTTTATCAATAATGGAGCAATGGATAACAGAAATTATTAGTATTCATATCAAGTTTAATATTTTTACACGCTTTATATTAGCATGACTTGTATCTATCTATGTAACGGAATCTTTGGACACGATTTTCACCCACTTAAAACCATCGGATCGACTTGAAACTTTGCACACTTCTAAAGAACCGATGACAATACAATAATTTCATAATTTTTTTAAAAGATCCTGGCCAGGATCATCATGATATTAAAAAAAATCCGAACTAAAAAATTAAAAATAAATAATAGTTTAAAAAACTAAAACAACGCGCTTTATAAGAAAACCGACCTAAAAAATAAAAAATAATTTTACAATCAAAACCGACATTTACGCTGGCCGAGCTGCGGGCAAAAGCTAGTTTTATATAAATCTATGATTGTTTCGGGAATTTGGAGCGACGTAGCCGCCGGCCAAAGCTAGTTCACTATATGAAAGGACATGATGCCTAGGACATTTTCTTTTAATCGAACTTTAGATGGTGCTAACTTAACATAAGGCAAGTGATATATGTGCGGGGACCGTAAGCGTATGTACAAAGCGATCTCCGAGCGTCACGGCGACATGGATGGCTCATGTCGCCGTGAGCACTTTCAGGTGCTGAGGTGCTGGGGCAGTAGATTTCATCGAGAAGTATTCGAAAGAGCGAGACACCGAGGGGCATTGTTAATTCATCCACAGCGGATCCCGAAGCCCCTCAATGTGTGCATAAAGGCCACCGCAGAGTTTTTAGTCAATAGTAGTCTGATATGCCACCCAAGCCATCCCCCCCGTATGTGATCACCTTGACAATGTGTCATCACCAGCCGGTGTAAGCCCACAACCGAATATGAGCTTCGTCCTTAAAAAGCAAGAATTTTTCCTAATCTCCGCGATTGAGAATAGTGTTGGAGATTGCAGCAGATTTTGATTGAATAACAGGATACTGTTAGTACCCATTATCTCGGTACATAACTTCGCTGGTTCTCACTCTATCCACGGAAAGATTTGTTGTTTGGCAATCTATGTTAGGCGTTAATTCGTGGATGAATTAGTCAATTATTCCCGAAGCCGGGCGCACAGGCTACAAAAAGCCCACATAACCGTTGTACTATGCACTCGACACCGCAGTAGGGTGCAGTAAATACCTCAGGCCTAACGCATTTTCTGTACGTAAAAAAGGCGCTAATCCCATAGTGCGGCATACAGGCACCTAGGAGGACGCCGAGTAGTTTTAGTGAGTGTGGGCCCACATCATGTCGTATCCGTGCCTTCGATGCGGCGTGATACGGCTAGGTGCATGTACCCTTTTATTAAAAAAAGGTAAAAAAGTCACATCTGATGAAAAATAGAAGAGTATGCGATACGACACAAGCTTAAACTAAAGCTTATATAATATATTATTATAATACATAGACATTACATACAAATACATAAATATAGAAATTAATAAAAAATTAAAGTGTATATTCTAACTGTATTTATGCCTTGTTCAAACTTAAAAAAAATTTATGCTCATAATATATATACTAAATTAAGACAGCCCGGTGATTTCCCTGCCTGTAACGCCGTAAAGCCAAAAAACATTGAAACGATAACACGATTCATGTCTTGTAAATTGTTGTCGTCGTGCACTATCGTAACGCAGTCGTTAATGCGACGGAAGCCGCCCATTATTTGCATAATTATGCACTTTAGAAACGAACCCATATTCAGGTGTTTACAATAGTTACATCCCGTTTAGTTAGTTATCCACTGTTTTCTCCGACAGTATGTTCCATTTATTTGACAACATCAAAACCAAAATTTAACCACATAAAAATACACACATAGATACACAAACACACAGAATTTATTATTATCAGTAAGTATATTTTTTCTATTATTTTGGTATTTTGACGATAACGTTTAAATTTACGTACGTATTAGGGAATGATATGGGTCATTTGACCAAATGATAAAACAAATACTTTTCGCTTTTACAGAATCAACTTTTTATTGGGTTTATATTAAGTTTTGATCTAATAGTCATGCAAGAAATATAATCTAAGATCAATAAAATAAAATTATGAAAGAAAGGTCCATTTTGATTTTATTAAAATTTGCAGTTCGTACATATTTAGAGGACGGACGTGTTACAGGTACTCGATCGCGTGCTCTAGTTATTAAAATGCATATGTATCACAAAGTTGTCGCCGATTCGAGCATCATGCCAGCAAAATCGTCGCAATGACCCAGATAGCGTTTGACCGCGAAATGATGAATCATAACATTACTCGTTAAGGCGAAGTCATTATTTACCATTATGATTTCGCAACATTAATTAAATTTAATTAATTAATTATTAATTTAATTAGCTTGAACAACAGCTGTTTGAATATTACAGCGAACAAAAAGCAAAGCGAGAAGAATTGCATTGGCACGTGGTTGAACTGAAGATCAAAATAGAAAGCTTGCGGAAGTTACTTAAAAAGAAAAAAAAGCATTGAAAAGGAGGCCAATGTTGAAAATTGTTCGAAAACCGTAGAATATGAAACTGTTGAGGAAGTATTAGCCAGAGAAACGGGGTGGGTAAGAAATAAATTACAAAAAAAAAACGAAAACTGAACAATACCCTTACTTCCCCTAAAGAAACCAGAGACAATAATAATCAAGCAATCCCAAAATCTAAGAAGATTCCATCACCACTACCACCACGAAAAAGTGAAGGGTATTAAAAATGACCATTCCTTCTATGACACCATTGTAAAACCCAGGCTGAGGATTGATTCATGATGAAAATGATGAACAGCATCAAAATGAACACAACTGACGAAAATCGATACAGAAGCTTTAGGAAGCTGCTAGAATCAAACAAGTCACACTGGTTCTCCTACGAAAATAAATACGAAGAAGACAGACCAACACGAGTAATGGCCACAAAATTACATCACGCATGTAAGCCTGAATTTGAATACCTAACATTTTGAACATTTTGAATACCTAAAATGCAAAGAATTCAAAATGGAAAGTGCGACGAACAAACTAAGTTCGAAGAAAATCAGCCGCTTAATATCTTCGTGTTGTTCGACAAAAATGAAGACAAAAAGAAAATTTATGAAATCACCAGCACAAAGTTGAAATACAGGATGTATAATAAAAATAACAAAGCAGAATAAGGACTGTACAAAACCAACTCAAGAGAAACTTAAATGTGTTTATTGCGGCGGACCACATCCAGCAAACTACAGAGGATGTGTGGTAGCCAAGGAAATGCAACAGATTACAAAACAAACTGAGCTCACTAAAAAACAAACTGAACCACAATTAAAGCAATCTGAGCTTCGATTAATCGAACAAACAATCTAGAATAATAACAGCCAAAGTAAAATGGATACAGTCAATCTCCCCTCATATGCACAAGCTGTAAAGGATAAGCCAGATGCAAATTTAGAAATGAAAATAAACAAAATATTAATGGACGTCATCCGGGTTTCATACATTTTTGGTCCAAAACTAAAAGTACCGGCCAAAGAAAAAAAAATGCTTTATTTTGATACAACATCTCTGCCTGAGCATATCTTATTAGGGCACCAAAGTTGTAGCATCATTGTAATTGATATTATTTGACTTCACAAAGTCTGTCTTTTCATACATTTTCGAATTAAGACAGACTTTGTGTAGTCAAATAATACCAATTACAATGTTGCTACAACTTTTTGACGCCCTAATAAGAAACGCTCAGGAGGACATGTATCAAAATAAAGCACTTTTTCATTTGGCCGACACTTTTACTTTTGAGCCAAAATGGATGATGTCCATTCATGTCATCGTTTGACAAACGCCTCAAAAAGTTAGAAAAATTAGTAGCACTACTAAAGAGGAATGCTAATGGACAACACTATGTAAAGTTGCAAGTAGTCCTAGATAGCGAAAAGATTGATAATGTTTAAAATCGGGATCTCATATCATAAAGAATTCGTATATACAATTCGTATACAAAGTTTATCATGCACTGCACCCTGATAATACTGTAAGAGAAGGTAGCGCTATCATTATTAGAGAAAATATATCCCATTACGAAAATATTAGTATCGAAGAACAGGAAACGATCACTTGGATCGGTATATCTGTCAAAACTAAAAGATACAATACGGTCACAAAAACAGCTATATACAGCCCCCAAAACATACAATACGAAACACACCTAGCGAAGTTGGGAACAAAGTCTATTTTAGGCGAAGACTTCAATGTTAAGAGTACTTTTTGGGGTTTCAGGATAACGACATCAAAAGGCAAAGAGTTGTTTAACGCTATTAAAGAAATCAAAGTAGAAGTCACGTTGATTGGAAAACTAACATCGTACAGATCCATCTCTCTCCTATCGGTTATATCGAGTTATTGTCACTAAAACGGCTTAAGCCTATTTTAGAACAAAAAGCCCCTCAAACCAGACTACCAATTTAAATTCAGGGAAAAACACTCGACGATAGAACAGGTTCACAGGATTACAAAATTAATTAAAATATACTAGAAGACAAACAATATGTTCGACTATGTACCTAGATGTAACCCAAGTTTTTGGTTTATCATATCTATTGAGAAACGTGGTACTTAGGCAATTCTCAGTTATACTGGAATCTTATCTTTCTAATAGTCTTTAGAATAAGGCAAGAAGACACTTTTACTCAACTGAAAGGAATAAAATCTGATGTACCACAAGACAGTATACTAGGTTCGGTCCCGTACCTATGATATACCACACATATGATATACCAGAAATAGAAGATGCAACTATTGCCACCTTTGTTGATGATACTGTTCCGCTATACAAAGCAGTCCTTATGCTACTTTGGATATACAGCTATGGGGCTGTGCCGCACAGAGCAACATTCACATTTTTTAACGATTCCAGGACAAAGTACTCAAGAATATTGTGAATGCGCCCTGATGCAATCGGAATTATGACATTCAATGAGACTTAAACATATTTGTCATCATCCAAGTTATATAAAAATATGCAGAAGCGCATGAATATCGTCTTCTTCACTATGTGAACCTCGAGGCTATCCAGCTTTCGACAACACGGTCATAGTGAGAAGACTGAAAATGACTAAGCCTTTTGAGTTAGTGTAATTAGTTTTAGTGAAAATGTACAATCTGTGCTATATATATCATAGTAACTTCCCCTTAAGAGATGCTAAATAAGCGCAAACGGAGATATGCTTAGATTAAGAAATGGTGATTAGCAAATAAAGTTAAAATTATATTACTAAATAGATAGGCTAGATTCTAATAAATCTATGCTAATCTAGGCTAGATTCTAATAAATTAATAAAAATATTGATTTTATCCTATCGATAGGAGTGATATATATTTCGTCATGATTGACAGAACTTTTACCTACTAACTTAAATATACAAAAAAATAATAATTAGTATTAATTGCATTTAGTGTCAATATACTAAATATGTCAGTTCGGAATAGGGAAATTAAGCAGGAAATCATTAAAAAAATTAACAAAAATAATCTACAGAAATGGCATAATCATAACATTCCTGTAAAATCTCATCGTCATCAGAAATACTATCAGGCCTATAGTCAAAGCATGCTCTATAAAAATCGTGATCGTGAGGTTGTCGCTATTGGGTTCCCATATTTTTGATCGATTGATTCTGCAGATACCGGCCGTGTGGGTAAATCTGGTCGATCTTCAGTTTGTTGTTTTTTTTTTTGAAGTCAAATACATAAATAAACCCAATTGTGTAATCGGCCTTATTTTATGTTAGTCAATGAATTGATCGAGTCCCAACAAATGGCCTAGTAGTGCTGGTACTCAGTATATTTGAGATATTTTCAAAATGAGTGTTGTTAATTTGAAGAATAATAATATGCTTACATTTTTGTAAGAAACTAACAACGCTAGAAAATCGGGCATATCTCCATCAGTAGCTAGATATACATCAGCTGGTTTCACTAAACTACCATTTAATATTTTCTGCAGTAGTTCTCTGCTTAAATATTTTGCAATAAAAAAACGTGGGCTCATTTGATTTGGCGTGATGGAGGCACATCGCTTTAAAAATGCATAATTGTTAAATTTAGGACTTTGCTATTTAAATGGTCGCGCGCATTAGGTAGTATTAAATAATAAAGAACATAAAAATTGCTAAAAAAGAAATCTATTCATATAGCACCCGTTTTCTTTTAACTAGATTTAGCAGGCACTTTTTTGTTCTTCTATTAATATAGCTCTATAAGGATTTTATGAAAATGCTAGCTTTTGCCCGTGGCTCCACCCGCGTGAATGTTAGGTTTCCGCTACATGGGAAGTCCCGAAACAATCATAGTTTATATAAAAGCCTTAGAACCACTCATATTTGAGCTCTCGTACCTTAACGGCGGCTATTAAAACAGAGATCAAGCTGTATCATCAATTCTACTGAACCGATTTTGATGAAACATGCCGCAGTATTTAAATCGAAATAGTATCTTTAAGACTGTAATAGTTTAACCAAAATTTACCTGCTGGTTTTTGCGTGAAGCTCGAACAAACAAACAAACAAACGTTGACGGTTTCTGTTTCAGAAGCCCTTAATTAGTCGATTTGAGTAGTTCGTTATTAAATATCTTTGATTTTTGAAAAGTTGACTTGCCATTTTCTTGCTAAATATATTTTAAAATCTCCCTCAGATTATCTTCGAAACTCATGGACAATATTTTATGAAAGTTTGTACTTCCGTTATTTTCTGTTTACCGTACGGTAAACAGAAAAAACGGTAAAAACTGTACAGTTTGTTTACTATAATATATTAATATATTATAAACTCGTTAAATAATATACATTATAATATTTGTGAATATTAATTTAAGACTCCATAAAATAATATTTTCTACTAGCTTTTACCTGCCACTTCGTTCACGTTAATATACTTAAATACATAGGTACAAGGCAGAGACCGTTCAAAATACTATTTTTTCTATTTCTCGGGCTCAGTTTTTTTTTTCGGGATAAAAAGCAGTGGCGTGCACTTCATAGAGGCATAAAAGCACTGCCTACCCTAGCATTTCGTAAGCTCTTACTACAAATAAAGCTTCACATCACGCGTTTATTTAAAATTCATAACATTCGAATTCGTGCGCCTTTATCGGTTATCATAACGTTACAACGCGCACGCGCTCTGTCCACCAGCTGGCGCGCGTCTGACGACCCCTAGCGTTGAAGGCATTCATTAAATTTACCTCATAACGATCGCACACATGCGTAAGAACTCTGGCGAAATACGTGAGGAAAGCGGGCGCGAGCGGGTGAATTCCCCCACGCCCAAACGCGCGTTTGTACGGAGAATTAGGCACTGCCTGAAGTATAACTAGGAGAAATTAAATTGTCACATTTTTTCACTTGTGTCTTAAGTAATTAGGGCGTACTATTTTGGTTCCGTAATAGGACTAATTAATGTTAGGTAACCGTTGAAAGATTAGTCTTGCTTGCGTTTTCATTCGTGCTGTAGATTATATTTTGTTTTAATGTTTTCTGTTCTAGTTTTTGATAGTTAAATATGGAAAACTATACGTGTAGAGATTGTAAGGGAAATGTTTGTTTGATTAAATTACAAAAAATACGCGTTTCCACGGCAAACTTTTGCAAAAAAATAAATGTAATAAAGAAAGGAAGAAGCGTGCCACAATTGGAATGAATGTGAACACAGAAAAAATGTACTGTAACGAGACGTTTCAATACAAAACTTTATGAAAATTATTCGCGATTAACGGGCTGCGCACATACCAATCGGCTGTTTTCCTTGCTTGTTATTTAATAAAAATACCAACGTTTGGAGTGCTAATGGTTATAAGTGATAGTATTCCGTTCTTTATCATGGTAAGTGCTTCGTTTCTATTTTTTCGTTCATTATTTTTCAAAAGCTAAATAACATAGTTATACTGCGCTCGGCAATCTGCCTATTCGTATTTACGTCTATTATAGTATTTTCAGTCTATTGTATGGATCTGAGACACAAATATTTTTGCAAATTGAAGTTGCTTCAGAACCCTATTTTAATCCGAGTTGTAACAGGACAGACTGGGGCTGTCTCTTTTTACTTTCACAAATTTATTTTGTAATTCGAAATAAACCAGCTTATCTAAAATTTAAAAAGGAGTGGCATTTCCTTTTGGTAAAATTGAATAAAGCGACATCTAGGCTTCTTCTCTGAACTTGTAGACAGTATTTGAAAAAGTATTCAAAATATTTATTTATCCAAATACAAATATTCGTTTCATTCGTTGATATTCCGAATTAATATAAGTTTTAAAATAATTATAAATCTAATAATATAAATATATAATTAAATTATTAAAATAATTAGTAAATATTTATTTCAGAACGTATAACTTTTGCATACTTCTGATTGGAGAAATGCAGAAGTTGGTCAGGCTAATAAAACGGAACTAATAAGTATCTTTAAAATATATTATTGCTTAATAGGTTACATCTAATATAAGTTACGTCTAGCTAAAATATTATTTAAATTAAATGATGATTTTCTGAAATATATTATTTTAGTATAAGTAAATTAAAAGGAATTTTGATAAAATGAGTTGCGAATTGGGTCATGAAATTTGACATGGTAAACAAATAGTTCACGCCGTATAATCTTGAAAAAATAATAAAATGTTTATTGGATATATTTAAACAAATAAAACATCACGAAAATCTATCAAAAAAGAAAATAAAATTATAGCTTGTATTCTTGGGAAGATATTTATGGTTTTGAGTTTTTAATGAAAATATTAGTGATTCAATGAAACAAAGATACAGGAAGTCGTCACGAATTTACCAATAAGAGAATCGCTAGCAGTTGACGAATAGGGATTTAGAATTTCGGATAGCGTGAGATCTGGGGCGACTATGGGAGAGGAAATATTTGCGAACCCTTAAAAGAGCTCGCAACATGCGGAGCGGGGTCTTTCGAAGAAGATTTCAGTGAGTTTAGAAGTGTCCAAGTGTTGTGATAGGAGTTCATATAGGTAATGTTAGATATTCATATTTTATTGTGTCTGTTGAAAAACCCATGAAATTATTTTAATGGACATTTCCGTTATATAAGGTCTTGGTGGATCAGCAGGCATATTTAATATATTGTTTTACATTAATTGCTATGTCTGAGGCTACTCTTCAGATAGTATTTATGTAAAGCATGCGAGATTCAGATGACGTATTTTATAGTGCGGGCATCTTGTCTCACAGGGTTATAGCGTTTTGATAGGCCTGGGTAATTTTTATTGCCGCAAGATTACACTGTATTGGATAACTTAATTATCCGACATGAAAGTATACGCGAATTGTGGTTGAGTGGCTGATAATTTTGAGTGAATCCGCCATTGGACATTGGCTACGACGCCTGCAGTCTAGTGGAGGATACACGTGGTTTGTCCTTTGTTCTATTAAAGAGCATACATAAGAGGTATTTATTCAGCTGTGTACATTTAAGTGATTTTAGAATTATAACAGCCCTCATAAGCAAATCGTTATTTCGTGTAGAAGTTTTAAGACAACACTATTTTGTCATGGTGCAAGTGGCTTCAAGGACGAATGTAGTACTCCTCGAAGTCTCCTCTGAGTAGAGCAGGGCCAGGATCACAGTGGTTCCTGCCTAGGATGGCTTTTACAATGCCATTTAGAACCCCAATGCAAAAGAATACTTCAATGTTCCCGGGGCACGTAATGAGTTAATTCATGTTAGACGGTTGCCGTAGCTCTGCAAGAGCGCCAATCAGAACCTTGTTGCATTCGACTGTACTCGCGTCCTTTTAGTCAACCTGTCCCTTAGGTTGTCGCTGGTTTTTCCAACTCCCAATCCCCAGGCTTTGGCCACCCGACTAATCAGCGGTAGTAGGGAGCCGTAGGGCTTAGGCACTCAGGTCCTGGCAAGTCCGTTCTTTTCTGTGTAGAAGTATAGCGATAGGATTTATGATGATGACCCATGATGACGTAGGTGATTGTGTCATCAGCTGTAGGGTCGA
>WUAW01003662.1:30219-40935 GCA_017165845.1 Thaumetopoea pityocampa | reverse complement strand
GGTGGATCTTCCCACATAGGGCACGAAATATCCCAAATCTAAGGTAGTTTCAACAACTAGTTAGTCATTGGAGGGTAGTAAATTAGGCGGTGTATTCTTATGATGGCTGAAGCATAGGAAACTCAGTAGGTGCAATGAAAACAATCAAAAGCAAAAAATCATTCAGGGCAAAATAATTCTATAGATTGTCTAGCCTGCAATATAGTAATAATTCTACAGGCTAGACAATCTTGTCTAGCCTGCAATATAGTAATAATCTTCTACAATAAACCAGCGAACTAATTACATTATTACGTTCCTCTTCATTAAGGGAATCATAGTGGGTAATAGAGGTGGTTTAAGGTTGGAGCGGTTTTGTCCACAAAGTCGAAAAGAACCTACCGGTACTATAGGCACAATGCTGTCCTACCACATGACGATCATAGCCAAATTAATATCTTGGGTTTAGGGCCATATATTTAGTAGTATATTAATAATATATTTATATACTTATTTAGTATATACTTATTAATCTATATACTGTATATTTATTTATATCTATCTATATAAAATAATATATTTGCATACTTGTATTTATATATGTATATTTATTTAATATATATTAGTTAGGGGGGGTGGGGCTGTTACACAGTCCGACACGCTCTTGGTCATTTTTTTCTGCCTACCCTGACCAAAATCTCTGTGCACGCCACTGATAAAAAGTACCCTATTTTATTTATTCTTCTCTGTACCCCTGACAATGTGTGTACAAAATTCCTTGATATTCGTTTGAGTAATCAAAACGTGAAAGCGTAACAAACAAACAAACCCACATTCGCATTTATAATATTAGTTAGGATAAATTTATTACATAATCATATACATAACGATTATAATTCAGAACGGGTGATTAGAGAGATGGATTTTTTATAATCCCAAAAGGCCACACTACACCAAATTAGAATAGCCTATTTAGTGGGGGCTATTGGAGCATATCGCTGAGAACAACTCCAAAAGACAGGCCTAATGGGGTGACAAAGTTTCCATGAGAAAATTTATTTGTATAAAATATTTTAACCAGCACATATAAATGTATTTGACTGATATTGCGTACACATGTATATATCGCTGTGTGGCGCCGGCATAATAATAGCGTCACTCCATCTCCTCCATCAGCCAAGCAATTATCAGGATAACGGGTTATAGGATAATGCTGTTGGCATTATCCTGTTATTATATATAATATTATATATAAATCTACTTCGATCTTCAAGACGCCTGCCAAGCGTGGAGATAATAGCAAATCCCCCCTTTTTAGGGAGGAGTCCCATTTCCAGCAGTGGACTACCAAGGGAGTACTTAGTCAGGGAGAACTTAGTCTTTTAGCCTGTCCGACAAATAGACTTAAATATACGGGTAAGCGACCCCGGCCTCCCGAGCTACTACTGTCTCTTCTTACTCTTTCAAAGATAGTAGTATCCTATATTCTATAGTTCTTTTCCCAAATTCCATATTCCTTGCTCAAGACACCTCTCCTACCTTATCATCCTTCTGTGGGAACGCAATGAGGAACTTTGACGTTTTTGAATCTTATAAAATTTCGGCGTCCTAGTTCGCCACATGACACGTCTCGTTTCCCTAGGGTGCGAAAAGTGGGTGACGGATAGCCACTTTCGTGCATTAAACGATCGTAACACGTGGAAAGAAGTGATGTCTGCCTACCGCAATTCTTCGCTAGTACAGGGGTCAGTATCTCCGCCGGCCACGCGGGAGAGCGCTGTTCGATTTCCCGCCGGAGAACCAGGGGAGAGGGCTGGACTGTGCGCACGCACGGGTACGTGTGACCACCCAGGGCTGATGTCGACGGCATTCCGCTACATCCATACATAGCGCCCGTGCTGTTGCACTGCACCGCCAACCTTGCAGTGCACGTAACAGTACCGAGCTATCGCACACTCATTGCAGTAGTACCTTGCCAATGTACCAAAACCTATAAATTATTGTTTAATTGGTAGTACAGGGTACCCTAATAGAGGACATGGTTGCATAGGTTTGACGATACGGTAATGCTTACACGCCAGCGCTCATAAGATTGCGTCCTATTGACCTAAAAATATGAAAATTACCATGGCTGCGAAGGAAACTCTCAGGCTCTTATTACACCAAGCGCTGAAGCGTACGCGCGACGTACGTAACAAAGTAACGCAAATCTGTGTAAGGATTATAGTCGGCATCAACTCCTCGCACACTGCGCTACTGTGGTGCTACCGTTTGAATTTGAACGTAAAAAACACGCAATCGAACCGCAAAACCACCGTCAAGGGTACGAGCCGGCCGAAGCGCAGGCGTTCCGTTGATACTGGTATTATGTTGTATTTATCTATACTATTATAAAATTATTAAATGTCAAATTTTCAAAAATCAAAGATATTTAAAACCAAACTACTCATATCGACTAATTAAGAGCTTCTGAAACCAAATCTGTCGATGTTTGTTTGTTTGTTCGGGCTTCACGCAAAAACCAGCCAGTTTGATTAAACTGTTACAGTCTTAAAGGTACCGACTTAAATACTGCACCATGAAAATCGATCCGGTAGAATTGATGACACAGCTTGATCCCTGTTTTAGTAGCCGCCGTCAAGATACAAGAGGTCAAGTAAAAGTGGTTTTGGGCGTTTTATGTAAATCTATGATTGTGTCGGGATTATCCATATAGCAGAAAACTGACATTCACGTGGGCAGAGCCGCGGGCAAAAGCTAGTTTAAATTAAGCACGATGTATAGAACGAACGGGTATTAAAGGCGGTCTAATTTTAAGTAGTGCTGAGATATCAAAGTATAATTATAAAGATATGATCACACCAAATAAAAAAATAAGCATACAGTATTCTCGTACATACAGTAATATCATCGTCATTCCCAATCCACCTTCGTCCCCACTACAGGTGTACGGACCTCCCCTAATCAGGAGGGGGAATAGACTAGTCTACCACACTGGCCTAGTGCGAGTTGGTAGACTTTACACACCCATGCCGGCATGCAAGGTTCCTCATGAAGTTTTCTTTCTGCATGAGCATTGATGTCCACAATGTAGACCGTACATCAATTAAAAGTAACTCAGCGGTATGGAACCGGAATCAAACCTACGACTTTTGGATCACAAGCCGTGTCTGGCACAACTAGACCTCCACAATAATATATAGTACATAAAAATACATAGAACATTTATTATGATTATGATGATTTCGTCAATAACTGGATAAGAAGCCTCACGAGTGGTGGACATCCTAACTTGGGTGGGGAGCGCATTCTAAAAGAAGACAGAAATAGGAAAGAAAAGTTAACAAAACCACATAAAAAGAGTTATAAAACAGTTATCTCTGCCCAATTGATCAGGCAAGTCAAGGCCGAGTCTAAGTCATCAGGGTTGCTTAGAGGTAATCTTAGAAGTTACCTAACACTAATTATTTACTCAGCATGTTACATGTTAGCTATTAATATTTTTAATTATTCACTGTCTGACTTAAATAAAGTTTAAATAAAGAAGGAAAAACAGAAACGATACATAATCACTTATAAAAGTAAAAAAAGGATCTTATATTTTTAGGGGTTCCGTAGGCAGTAACATAAATGAAAATCATAAATTCGTCCTGTCCGTCTGTACGTATATAACAACGATTTCACTCATATATTATTAACCCTACATTTCTAGATGAAATGTTAGTATTAGCTAGGCGCAACTATGAATAATATGATTGCATTAGAATCAGAAAATAAATAATTCGAATCAAAAAATCAGCCTGCACACCATTAAATACACATCACACTTATGGCATCTACTCACAAACGTACAGCCCAAGCCCAATTTAGAGTGATGATATTCCGAATAGGAATTCCTTATATAATAATGTAGATCATTGATACCCAAAGTGGTCATATTGACCCCTGGGGGTTACATTACAATTACAATGAGAAATTTAATTTTTTCGAAGCGAGCAGCGCTACCCGCTGTCAGAAACACATTAGAAGTCGATGAATTTGCATAAAATTAATATTAGTCAAGTAGGAGGTCTACCCAAAACCGAAAAAATATGGCCGATTAGTGTAAAAGGTAAAAACGTTTGGGAACCTTAGTGTAGATGAACATTAAGAAAGATTTTGAAAGTCATCCCCTAAGGGGTTTAAATATTTAAACCAAGTACTTTACACAAAAACTCCAACATTTGAGAAGGTAAAATAGTTCTTGAGGTGTAGTCGATGGGAACTCCCATGTGACACTTGCCTAGAGGCTGTATGTAAGTAATCATTGCGCGCGCCCAGAAACATCGCGCAGACACTGCAGTATCGCGGCAGCACCGACAGTACCCTTATAGCGATATTGTTTTGCACACTTCGAATGTTTTTGTTGTTTGATTCGCCCACAAGCTACACGCGTAGAAACAATAAAAACGCGCTGAACACAGTAGTCCAGGCTGATTTGAAACTACGCTCAAATCTTCGGACTATGATATTTGGAGTTTAATTTTCGTTGCCTAGAACTTTTTAAATTTTTTTTAAGTATCAATAATTGTGTAATTCGCGCGATCGTGTTCCTCTTACATAAACAATCAGTGGGATATTGTCAAAGTGTAATTGATTGAAATAGTGACGGTGTAAATAATTATCTAAAATGAATAAATAACTTGAGAAAAATCTTATTTAGCTAAATCGTAAATTGCGATTTTGAGAGATTGGGCGCACGCTTATCGGATTATTTTTATTAACTTTGTACTTAATTATAAGAATATATATGTATATATACTAATTCGGACATTCTCATGTGAGCAGTCGCGTGTTATTAATTAAACTGACTTTAATGTGATATAAATAGTAATAATTAAAGAACCAGATTTATCATTAGGTATGTACCAAAATATAATAATTGTGTGTGGTCGGTGGCGCAGCAAAAGTGCCGGAGAATATAGAATTAAATTCAATTCTTTTATGTTGATTTTATTTCTAAACATAATTTAACATACACAGTACGTTCGTACGTACGTACCGGCCGTGTGGCGCTGGAGCGATAGTAGCGTCAATTCATATCTCCCCGTGGATACTGTGAGAACTAGCAACGGGTTGTACCAGGATAATGAGTGGCCGCGTTATCCTGTTAGTGAATCAAAACCTACGGCCATCTTTAAGACGATTAGCAAACGTGGAGATTATGGCAAATGCCTCCTTTTTAAGGAAAGGCCCCGTCTCCAGCATTAGACTTGCACAGGCTGATGATGATCGTGATCAATAAACACATTGCATACCATTACGTACATACCATAAATAAATAAATAAATAAAAAGAAATACATACCATTGTCATCAAAAAAATAATATTCGGTGGCTAAGTTGTCAGCGATCATTCTTTCTATGTCAAGGGCAAGCTTCGAATTCCGGTAGGGGCAATCTTTGTGTTATAAGTACGAATATTTTTACCCGAGTTATGCTGAGGTTATGTTGAGGTACATTGGTGGTGTAGCCACGACTCACGATCGAAAGGTCGCGGGTTCGATGCCGGTCCCGTAGTATTTAATTATTTCTAATTCGTATACGGTCTACACTGTAAACACCAATGTGCTTAACAGAAAAGGAAAACTGTGAGGATAGTTGCGTGCCCGCATGGTTTCGTGAAACACAGAGAAAATTGTTATAAATAGGAATAAAGATATATCTTAGCCGCCTTTGTGGGATCCCTAAGAGCATCATTTATATTTAGCGAGCGACAACTTTCCTTGGAACACTCCCTTATTTTAACAGTTGGTTAAAAACAAAAAAAAAACGTTCTTCCTTTCCTCTCCACTAAGCCGTGGGTACGCAATGAGGCACTTTTTAAACCTCATAAAAAGACGGCGTCGTGGTTCGCCACCCGACGCATCTCGTTGCCCACGAGGCGAACTGTGGGCTGCGGATATCCACTTGGCTCACTAAACGGTCGTGGCAGGTGGAAAGAAGCGGTCTCTGCTTACCCCAATAGGAAAGGCGTGACTGTATGTATGTACGAGTAGTATATACTATGGTCTCTGCCTAACCTTATGGGATGTTGGCGTGAGTGTGTGTATGTGTTAAAGAAAAAGATTACCTGGGTTGTATATACATATATACCTAATAATATATATAGAGGCAAGGATTATACTTCATGCCTGCATTGTATGAATATTCGTAAAATAAAACAGTAATTCCAATGATAGCTTATTCCAATATTTACTTATTATAAGGAAATAGTATACACAACAACGTTTAATAGACATATTAGTTCCACAATAAAACACTGATAACCACTAAAACACTCGTATAGTCACTGTCCATGGGCGTACCCAGGGTAGGGCAGTGGGGGGCAGCTGCCCTGCCCTGGATTTTGTTTATGTCCCTACTAACTATGCTACTTTTGTCGATAAAAGTTAAGAAAAAAACTTTTTACCATTTGCAATACAATATACAACTTTTAAAATATATAATAATAGCTATTGTATAAAGATTTTATATAAAAAATTACCTATTTTTAATTTATGTTTATTTGACTAGGTGCTTATAGAAAATCTGAATATCGGATATTGTGATAAGACTACCCGATGTGCACTTTCCATTTCTTGTTTATTATACATGCATATGTAGATACACTCACGCCGATATCACATAAGGGTAGGCAGAGACTATAATACACACTACATACATACAGCCACGCCTCTTTTCCATTCGGGTAAGCAGAGACCGCTTCTTTTCACCTGCTTCAATCGTTTCATATAGCAAAGGAGCTATCCGCAGCCTACATTTCGCCCCCGCGAGCAACGACACGTATTATGTTTATTATGTTTGGAAAATTTGTTTCGTGTTCAAAACAAGGTGCTCTTTCCGGCACCTAGTAATTAATAAAACCTTCGTTGGAAGTATTGAAATAAATAAATAAAAATATGCAAGAATATTAATTAACCTACGTAAAGATTTATGAATGATAAAACATAAAACAAGAAAAAAAATTAAAATCATACGATTTTTTAAAATTCACACATAAAAATGTTATCATAAAACTAATTCAGAAACATTGTGTATTACTAAGCATTGTATGCAATTGTAATTGTTCTAATTGTGCAAAGTAATTATATTTCATTAGTATAAAGCAAAAAAAAGAATACACCATAAATTCTGACGTGGATAATAAAATTATTCGCGAAAATTACGTAACGCGGCTACTGACTGGTAAGGAGTTCTTTAAACAACATCGCCAAGGCCCGAACGTTGTATACAATGGGCGATTTTATTAATCGCCTGCTGAAATCTCCGAGTAATTTATTATTAGGTGATTATTTATTTAGGTTTCCGTGATGTAACATATAGCCAGTCGCAAACTTAACCTAACCTAATTTAAAAGAAACGGATCCAGGGACGTAAAACGATTAACTTGGTTAGGTGTAACATTTTCGTAGCTTCACCGTGTTTCGAATAGCTCGTAAAACAGTCGATTCCAATACATACATAGAATCACGCTTTTCTTCCTTGCTCTCCGGCGGGGAATCGAACCCCAGTCTCCCGCGTAACAGACTACTACACTACCGAAGAATTGGGGTATGCAGAGAACACTTTTTTCCACTTGTTATGGTCGTTTAATGTAACAAAGTGGCTATTCGTGACCCACTTTTCGCCCCCGCGAGAAACGAGACGTGTCGGGGGGCGAACCACGACGCCGCCATTCTTATAAGGTTCAAAAGCGTCAAAGTTCCTCATTGCATTCCACCGAAAAGGAAGGCAAGGAAAAAGGGTGAAGTAGGAAAGGTGGACAAGAGGGTTGAGTAAAGAATATGGAATTTGGGAAAAAAACTAATAGGATATGGGATACTACTATAGTAGGAAGAGACAGTAGTAGCTCGGGAGGCCGGGGTCCCTTACCGGTATTCTTAAATATTGTTTGCCGGACAAGCTAAAAGACTAAATACAGGGAGTATTTTAATATTTCAACTTGTCCGGCATGCTTGATCTAAGTACTCCCTGACCTTCAAGTAGATATACCAATAATACCGATCGCAGTAAATAAGAGACAATAGGGGGTTATGCGGATAACTTTAAATGGTAGTCGATGATCTTAAACCCGCCTCACAGGTAGTATAAAAATCGATCAATTTAGTTTTTTTTTCTAAGTAAGGTTTCAGGAATACGCGTTAATTTGACAACATTGTGAAGTTAATCGTAGTGCTAGTAATATTTTTATGTCCTTTAGAAACTGGGTGTTACTCTAATCCATGATCTATATTATTATAAAATTGTTAAATGTCAAATTTTCAAAAATCAAAGATATTTAAAAACATACTACTCAGATTGACTAATTAAGGGCTTCTAAAACCAAAATGTTTGTTTGTTCGGGCTTCACACAAAAACCAGCGGGTAGCTTTTGGTTAAACTATTACAGTCTTAAAGGTACTTACTATTCCTACTTAAATACTGCGGCATGTTTCATCAAAATCGGTCCAGTAGAATTGAAAATACAGCTCGATCCCTATTTTAGTAGCCGCCGTTAAGGTACGAAAGGTCAAGTAAAAGTGGTTTTAAGGCTTTTTATATAAATCTATGATTGAGTCGGGATTTCCCATATGGCGGAAAACCGTCATTCACGCGGGCGGTTCATCATCATCATCCCCCGTCCGTATCGTCCCCACTACAGGGGCACGGACCTCCCCTGATCAGGAGGGGGATTAGGCCATAGTCTACCGCGCTGACCTAGTGCGGGTTGGTAGACTTCACACACCCATGCGGGCATATAGGTTTCCTCACGAAGTTTTCCTTATCCGTTAAGTACATTGGTGTCTACAATGTAGACCGTACATAAATTACAAACAATAACTCAGTGGTACGGGACCAGGATTCGAACCCACGACCCTTCGATCGTAAGCCGTGTCTAAAACCACTACACCACCAATGCACATAGATACAGTCATGCCTCTTTCCCATTGGGGCAGGCAGAGACCGGTTAAGGTAAAGTCTCGAATAACATGCCTACAGCGACGCGGTCTTCGTTATGGTAAAGTCTGTAATGATATACCTACGGCGGCGCTGAGAACTGCAAACGAACCGAACCACTCAGCAAGTAAAAGAAACCGAACTATAATATTGAATTTCTGTATGATTTTTCAGCTATTTTACACATCTATGTCTATATTTACGCAGTATTGTTGCATACACTATTTTTACACATCTATACCTATATCTAGGGTCTGTCACGAACACTATTTTCATGCTATTTTTACCTATTTCTCTAGGGTCTGTCACGGACACTATTTTTATGCTACTTTTACACATGTATACCTATATCTATTCAGTCTGTCGCGAACAGTTTTTATCAAAATACTTGTTTAGATAACAATTATATTGAAAAACAAAATAGTGACGTCAGTTCAATTTACGAGTATCGTTACACGAACTGAAATAATTGTTTTAGTTTTTCTCAATTTTTTATTTATTTATATTCATTTTATTTTGTAGGATTTTTACAAGATAATATGAAATCCAACGAAATCCAACAGATTTTCTCCGTTCAGGTAAGTGTAGAGTTCTATTAATAAAATTAGTAATAACCGGTACTGTTGTCATAAATCGTAGTCAAATAAAAGTAAACTAATATTTTATAGATCTTAGTTAAAACAGTCATTTTATTTTATCCGCATTTAAATAAAGATATAACTTGATATATATATATTTAAATTCTGAAACTCTCCAAGTTGTTATTTTTGTGTATTCTGACAGCTAAATAATGCTCGTGGTCAATGACGGCTTTGATCTTTTTACTATCTCTAAAGTACCCGGAAAAAAAAATTATTAAAACCTTGTGCTTTTCTGTGTTAATTAAAGGTCAATCCATGAAATAGTACTTTTATTATAACATCAAATATTTCTACAACGTCTCTGTTCATTTTGTTGTTAAAACGCAATCTATACTGTTAGTTTAATGGAAAAGCCAAATATTTCCTTTTTTCTTTCTATTCGGGCGATAGTAGTCATCCTATTAGAAATTGCGCAGCTGCTATCCACAGTGTATTTGCCACAGAAATCACAATTATTTAGACGTCTATGGTGCTTTTAAACGATCAACGACTAGTATCATCAAGACGCCGAACAAGCTAGTGGAAGGATTGTATAAAGAGCTCCTCCCGTTAGTTTTTCCATAACTCCTGCAACAGATAAGATTCAAGAGATCATTTTTTTAAAGAGTGGCAACACACCATAAGCAGCGATGCAGTTGCCAGTCCATGAGCGGCGGATGGTCTTTTATTTCTTTACTTGTTGTCATGCAATGCTGTCTGGAGGTCTCCTCCACAACACTCCATATTGTACGCCTGACTATGCATTTTGCATTCAATTGCTTATCAATGTTAAAATCAGGCGAGCTACAACCTGAACTGAAAAAGGGCGCGGACCGAATCTCCAAAAACATACATACATACACTCACGCCGATATCCCATAAGGGTAGGCAGAAACCATAATACATACTATATACATACATACAGTCACGCCTCTTTTCCATTGGGGTAGGCAGAGACCACTTCCTTCCACCTGCTACGATCGTTGGGTGTAGCAAAGTGGCTATCCGCAGCCTACATTTCGCCTCCGCGGGCAATAAGACGTGTCGGGTGGCGAAACACGACGCCGTCATTTTATAAGGTTCAAAAGTATTAAAGTTCCTCATTGCATTCCCACGGCGTAATGGAGACGAAAGGAAAT
>WUAW01003662.1:6268-19467 GCA_017165845.1 Thaumetopoea pityocampa | reverse complement strand
TACGACGTCATCGGCGTCACGTTTATAATGCTAATGCGACTCCATGGTTGGGCACAGGACAGGTGTTGCCACCCGTTTTTTTATGTTTACTTCTTATTTACCATTTATATATTATTATTATTATTACCATTTACCATGTACTATAATCATTTTATTATATTATTGTAACGCTAATATGTTTATTTTTATTCTCTTTCCTACCCACATAAAAAAAAACATGCACACACCACGCTGTAAAAATTTTTCATTGCACTCTTGCTTTGAAAAAGGTTGGCTGCCGCTGATCTAAAATATTATAAATTGTTAATGTCAAATTTTGAAAATCAAAGAAATTAAAAATAACTACTCTAATTGAAGGCTTCTGAAACTAAATCCATCGATGTTTGTTCGAGCTTCACGTAAAAACCAGCGGGTAGATTTTGATCAAACTATTATAGTCTTAAAGGTACTATTTTGACTTAAATACTGTATGTCTCAACAAAATCGGTCCAGAAGAATTGAAGATAGAGCTTGAGCCTGTTTTAGTAGTCGCCGTTAAGGTACGAGAGCTCAAGTAAAAGTGGCTATAAGCTTTTTATATAAATCTAGGATTGTTTCGTGATTTGGTATGTAGCAGAAAACCGACGTTCACGCGGGCGGGGATACAGCCAAAAGCTAGATCTACTAATTTTGTGCTGATTCCCGATTTTTCATAACACGCGAACGAATTAACCTCTAGTCTAGGTGGACTACCACTTACCTACTTAGAAGATTGATAATAGTGCTGATTCTGATGTAACAAAACCAAACTTAGTCCCTCCCTATCTCTTTCCAATGTCGAACGCCAAAACGAGATAGCTACAATTTTGTTGCTGTCAGTGGAACATCAAAATTAAAAGATTTAGACGCGATCTCGAAACATACGGACTGAAAATACGCAAAAACGCAACATTTTTTTGAACCGTTTGACAGAAACGTTGGTCGATACTCGCTATAAATGTTTGCTATCTCGTTTTGGCGTATCACATTAGAAAAAGATAGGGAGGGACCAAATTTAGTTAAGTTCTGTTACAACGGAATCAGCACTATTAAGTTTAGAACTTGAACTAAACCACCATAACTAAATAACCTAGATCTTGATATAAGTCAGAATGAAGCTGGTGAACCCTTGATCCTGACTGAGCTAACGTCACTTGTTATTGTTAGTTAATTAGGTATAATATTATCTCATCGTCCATCAACACACAGGCCTTATTACTGTAATGAGGTAAACTTAAAAATATTTATGGCTTGTCGATAAGATGAAAATAAAAAGACAATTTACTGATTAGTATTTTATAAGTAAAAACAAATACATACATGATTACATAACTAGATACACACAATTAAATTATGTTAATACTATTTTATATATGCAACCTAAGTCTAAGGTCACCAGAGCGGTATACAGATAGTGCGTAACACAGATTTAGCATTTGATAAATTTGAAAAAAAAAAAATCAAAATATTTAAATTTCAATGCGTCAATTTTCAATTGGTAATATTTTTCCAGTATATTTACCTTTTTTTTTAAAGAATATTTATCCATTATCCACGATAATACGTCCTTGTGTCGTTTAAATTTGGAATGCTCTATTTTTATGCAGTTCCAGTGTTGCTAAATACGCAGCTTTTTGGCACTGGTACCGCTTTCCCTTTTTGGTTGACACGGCTTCGTTTATCTGAACCGGCATTACAGCAAGATTAAGCATTTTAAGAATCTGTCGTATTAAAACAACAAATTCAGTTTTTTTGTCAGTCATGCAAAATACAGTTAAGGATTTCAAACAATGATGTCTGAATTTTTTATTCAAAAGTCACTTTGCGTACTGACTAAATTTATATGATTTGATATCGTTTTATTTTTAGGGACAATTACTCAATTAGTGAATCTATAATTCAACTATTTACCTTGTTGTACAGCGACCTAATTAAGCAGAATTGCAAATTCGAGTTCCCGTTAAATGCTAAATATTTCCTATATGATGTGAGTAGTTGAATGACTAGGGGCAACAATTAACAAACCTGTAAATAAAATTGTAGTCATATGTGTTATTTTCGTATTTTCGTCTTCTCAATAGTTTTCTGTTTATATATTACTAGCTGTTCCCTGCGGCTTCTTTCGCGTGTTAGTTTTTTAATTATTTTTTTTAATTATAGTAGTATCTCTGTAAACGATGTTTGCGGTGTTACATTTCGGGTAAAATTACTAAGCTAATTCACCCCTTAGGGGTGAAATTTTGAAAAACGCTGATATACGTGTACATTTATTTCTAACCAGAAGCAGGTATATGAAATTTCGCGCTTCTACCTTTAAAAGTGACGAGCTTTTCATATAAATTTACAACCCCCAATTCACCCCCTTAAGGATAAAATTTTGATAAACGCCGCTATACGTGTACATTTATTTCTAACCAGAAGTTGGTATATGAAATTTCGTGCCTCTACCTTCAAAAGTAACGAACTTCCCGTATAAACTTACAACCCCTAATTCACCACTTTAGGGGTGAAATTTTGAAAAACGCCGCTATACGTGTACATTTATTTCTAACCAGAAGTTGGTATATGAAATTTCGTGCCTCTACCTTCAAAAGTAACGAACTTCCCGTATAAACTTACAACCCCTAATTCACCACTTTAGGGGTGAAATTTTGAAAAACGCCGCTATACGTGTACATTTATTTCTAACCAGAAGTAGATATGTTAAATTTCGTTCTTGTTATTTTGTAAATGACGGATTTCCATACAACCGTTCATCCCTTATTTTACCCTCTTAAGGGTGAAATTTTCAAAAATCCTTTCTTAGTGGATGCTTACAACATAAAAGGTATCAACTGCCAAAGTTTCAAGTTTATAGTTCCAGCGGTTTAGGCTCTGCGTTGATGAATCAGTCAGTCAGGACAAGCAATTAATTACATGTATAGATTTTCGTACAATCTAACCTGAAAAATGTATGTCCGTAAAATGTGTATTAATTAACTCTTTTGGAATAAAAGTATCTGCATGAAATTTAAATATTCTTGTCGTACATAGTACTGTGATCGTTGTGACTTTTTTCTTTTTATCAATCTTTGTATCTCCAATGGTTTTATAATGTTTCCAACATAACGAAATTAATTATTTACATGCTGTATATTGGCTCCTTATTCCGTAAATAAAATCTGACATTGCTAGAGAGTTTTCAGTTTTATAATTTTTCTTAAAAAGGAAAAAATTATTGTTATTCACTAGCAATTATCAGATTATTTTTATGGAATATAGGGGCTGCTCTGATGCCCATCTAAATTCATAATTTAACACAAACAATTAGGTTAAATATAATATAAAGCGAGTTCAAAATATAAATTACTTCATTAGAATTTGAATAACATATTTTAGTTCTCTAATCCGAGGAATGTTAATAATGTGTCGAAGAACTACGTTGTGACAAGACAACATCAATATAAACTGACTAAAATGGACACCCCTATTTAGAGAATTTATTTTAATAGGATCTAATATTGTTGAGCGTACCAAAAAATACCTTGTTCAATATGAAGTTAAAAAAATAGAAATAGTAATTAATAAGTTCGGTACTCGTTATTTTTTAAATAATCTAGCACCGAAGCGGTTGACATACCGGTGACGGCTTAACATTGTTGGTTTAATACTTTACAACACTATTGTAAGCTGTTACAAGCATTATGATGATCACTTTCAGACTTTTCTACTTGAAAAATTTAAGTGCTAATCTTTTTTTGTTTGCTGGGTGGCGCTAGCATAATAATGGCGTCACTATATCTCTTCCCGTGGATGCTGTGAGAGTCGGCTAAGGGATGTACCAGGATAACGAACAGCGGTGTTATTTATTATGGCAAATCCCTCCCTTCTGATACGTAGACCGTGACGCCAATTTTCTTTACTATCCACGGTTACGGCTCGCCGCACGTAGCGCGTGTGTGCCGCACTCGCGTAGCGCACACGAACACCTCGCGTGTGAAAAGTTGCGCTACGAGCGTGCGGCCAGCACACACCCCGTGTGTGGAAAGGATCGCACCGACAGCGCGGCCAAAAACACACCGTGTGTGTACAAAATAAATTAACGCTGTTACTGTAACGTGTATTTATATACAATCCGGCGTTAAGTGTCGGTTATCGCGGTATATGGAAGCTCCCGAAATATCTAGATTCACAAAAATGCCGCGCGGGCGTATAATTCAAAGAAATACAAACGTTTGTGTTATTCCCGTGCGGGAGTAGCGCCGCCGAAAACACATCACTTGTGTGGGGCTGTATCCTCGTATAATTATTTTTTACACACGCCTGGTGTGTGTCGGCCGCATACGCGATGCATTATCAAAAACACACCGCGTGTGTTTGCAGCAGTCAAAGTGTTAATGATTTTCATGTACTTCGGAAGTATTTGTGTGTGTTTCGGAAGACGCGTAACAACCGTATTCCAATGGTGTCTGAATCGCGCTGATAATGTGAAAGGATAGTCGGTCATCTGAACCCATTCCACCTCTATATCCGCCGCTAACAGCAGCCCCCAAACAAAAACTGGATAATAGTTAAAAACGAAAATTTGTTGTCACAAGTGCCATTAAGAAATACTGCTGGTATAACTTCTATGAAAGGGAAGCTAAGCGAGTGCAGTTTTATTTATGTCTACCATATGTTCTTTCTGCCAATTTCATAATATACCGAGTACAGCCAAATTAGCTCGGAGGCGTTTTTGTGTTTGTAGCAGTGTCCGATCAGCACATAGATAAATAAACAAACACTTTTCATATATTTTTTTTATTTTTTTTTTTATTTTTATAGATAGGCACTTCTGGGGAAGGGAGATGTGCGTAATGTATAAATAAAAAACAAACTTGAATGACTCCTGTTTATCCCCAAATAAAATATAGATTTACAAAGTATAAAATGAATTACAATGTATACATACTTGTGGAATTTTCGCGCCGTAGCCCACTCGATTCTTCCTTTGTTAGTCACCTAGCAACGACGCTCGAAATTCAAAGGAGAGTGTGTACTTAACATTATACATATTAGACGTAATTCAATATGTATAACGCTACTTATAAGCAACTGAGACTGTGAGGCACGTGGTAGCTAGCGCAAACCGGTTTATTACGGTTTTAGTCAGCGTGTGTACAAATACCCTACAAAGGCAGAAACGCCTCCAAGCTGATATATCTGCACCTGGGATAAACAGATTAATATTGCATTGTGTTGCCATTAATTTTCACATTGAGAGAACTAAACAATTGAACTAGAAAATCCAATTTTTTATAAATACCTCCAAAATTGAATTATTTATTAAGTTGGTCCAATGCCGTGGAATTACATTTTTCACTTAAAATGCATGTTACAATAAAATGCGAAGAATATATAATAAGAACTAGAGTTATCTAGCACCTCAGTATCATTATTCTGAAATTCATACTTATTCTAATGATTTACATACCAATAATAAGTTTGGCAAATATAATTAATTAATAAAAAGAAGGTAGGTTGCAGAATACAGAACAAAGATTATTTTTGATTATCGAACATCGTTATTTGTTTAAAAAAATCTTCAAATACAAATATAAAATAAAATGCGCAAAATGGAACAGTCATTTATTTAGTGTGGACTTTGTTGTCTATGAATTTAATCTGATTAATAATCGATGCTTATCAGCAATGGGGAATCAGAAATTAGGACTACAATAAAAGCATCTCAATTTCAGTTCCAAAGTCATACTTACTTTTTCAAATAAATCTTTATCATATAAATACATTTAGTAGTATCTGACCTTGAGCTTTCTTATGAGGCTCATAGTCAATAGTCAAGTCTCGGATCAGTAGTTCAGTACGGCAATACGCACTGATTGAATTATGATGATGATGATGAAGTTTTTTTAAGAACCTTTTTCATAAGACTGAAAAATTAAAAATAGCTTAGGCAAAATTACTTGTAACGAATATCCCTCATAGATTAACTTTTAAGTCATACACTTCATAGTAGAAAAGATAGTGATCTAGTAGTTTTCTGCCATCCCCTTGGCTTCCCATGCGCCAGAGGTTGGCGATTCAAATCAGGTCAAGATCTAATCAATTTTTCTATTACAAAACCTTATACTAAGAGAATTTTATGGCAATATTATTTATAAACCTTAAAAAATATGGAGGCTCATGGGAGACTTCGTGTATAAAATAATGTGTTCTGGTTGATGTCTCAATGATACAGTCAGTTCAGATATTATGGGGACTATACGGATGAAATCAGTCAGTCATTAGAACCTGTTCTTCGGCCATTACCTCCACAATAACAGCCGACCCTGATTTAAGATAGGCGTGCTAGTGTGAACACGTGAACATAAATATAGCACATTTGTGATATGTTCCCAGCTGCAACCTACCAGTGTAAGACCTTTTATTGTTCATCCTTATCCTTGGCGCCGTGTTTCAGAATACGCGTGAACTCCACATAATCGAACAGTCCGTCCCGGATGGGCGCCTCCCTTAACATCTCATCTACATCGTCGTCAGTAAAACGGTCACCCATCGTAGTCAGCAGTTCCCGAAGACGCTCCTCATTTATCACGCCCAAGTTCTCTTCATCGAAGCATCTGATGAATATATCTGGATTATGGTCATATGTATAAATAGCTTTTGCCCGCGGCACTTGAATTTCGGTTTTCCGCTACATGGGAAATCCCGACACAATCATAGGTTTATATAAAAAGCCTAAGGACTACTTTTAATTGACCTCTCGTATCTAACGGCGGTTACTAAAACAGGGATCAAGCTATATCTTCAATTCTACTGATTTTGATGAAACATGTCACATTATTTATGTCGGAATAGTACCTTTAAGACTGAAATAGTTTAACCAAAATCTACCCCCTGGTTTTTGCGCTAGGCCCGAACAAACAAACAAACATCGACGGATTTGTTTTCAAAAGCCTTTAATTAGTCGATCTGAGTATTTCTTTTTTAAATATCTTTGATTTTTAAAAATTTGACATTTAACAATTTTATAATAGTAATGGATGTACGGACTTGCCGTATGGCGCCACCAGAATTGAGTGAAGTGTGGCCACCAAAGGAGTTAAAAAATCGATCTCTAAAGATCAACAAATAGCTATTACGCATGTGAGATCTGAAGCTAGATTTGTTCCTAATGCCATTCTTTTATTTAAACGTGGTACAAAATCAGGGGATTAGCACGATAGTATGAACTTTAAAAACTAAAAAAAATGGCTACTTGATAATTAATACTAAAATCACGGATTTTTTGTAGTAATAGTTGACAACGCTCCTAATCACAATAATCAATACGATCCCGCCCTAATCTTGCATTAAAAAAGGCGATATGTGGAAGTGGTTCACTAAAAAAATCACAATATATTGAACAGATTTTGAAAAATAACATAAAAAATTCAACATCGACAAAATAATACCTGAATATTCGGACCATACTATTCGGACTAAACCAATCGAAATGAGATGGGCAATCATAAAAGGTTGCATTATAAGCATCAGAATAGTAAAGCTTTACTTAATTTTATTTAAAATGAACTTTATGTGTACATAGTAAAGCTTAATATAGATATTATTAGGTTTAGGCAAATAAATTATTTTGATTTAAGACTGTCAGTTTTTCATTAATTTAATTTAGTTGAGTTAAATCGTCTAAAATCTCGTTTAAACAATTAAACGGAACTAATAACAATTAGTATGCTCTTCGCGGTCAATAAGTGAATGTGTATGAATATAAATTTAGATTCACTTTTCTACAAGTATACTGCTAAAAGTGTTTTAGATGAAAAGTTCTTTAAAAAGCACACTTAAAAACAAACACTGTCAATAAAGCTATTCCATCATCATCCCTAGTTCATATTCGTCCCCACTACAGGGACACGGACCTCCCCTAAACAGGAGGGGGATTAGGCCGTAGTCTACCGCGCTGGCCTAGTGCGGGTTGATTAACTTCAGGCACCTATGCAGGTATGCAGGTTTCCTCACAAAGCTTTCCTTCTTCATTAAGTACATTATGTCTACAATGTAGATCGTACATAAATTAGAAATAACTCAGTAGTACAGGACCGGGATCGACCCGCGACCTTCCAACCGTGAGTCGTGTCTATAACCACTACACCACCAAATGTAAAGCTATTTATCCCACTATTAAGTTCAGAAGAATCATATTTACGTAGAAAAAAATTAGAGCGTATTATTAGCCAGCGCCGTAGCACATAATACGACTACTACTACGGCATGTCGTTAGTAACACTATAAGGTTATGATCGCATTGTTTTACGATTTAACAATCTAAAAAACGCATTAAAAAAAGTATTGAAATCGAACAAAACAAATGCTAAGGAATGTTGTTTGAACAACAGCGTAAATACTGTTAGTTGCGTAAAACAGCACTAATTTATAAATAAAAAGAATTATTATTACTCTTTATTATTTTAATGTGTGTGGAAAAGGGATCACTGCTGTGGAGTATTAATATTGGTTTATGTGTATTATAACTGATCATTTACCCAAATGCATTCTTGATGACATCTTCCGGGTCCGTACCTTGCAGACGTTCACCGAAAAGCGTCAAGAACATAGTGAAATTGATTGGACCGGGTGCCTCATTCATCATGCCCTCTAGGTAGTCCTCGGTTGGATTTTTTCCTGTCAAATAAAATTACTATGTAATTCTCTGGCTTCTTTTTCAATCCAACATTGTCCTGATTTAGAATCTGTTGTCATTGGAGACATGACAGGATTCTGTTACATTATACTATACCTGGATGTTAATAGTTATATTCTTATGTTGTTATTATCTAATGCATAGCGTCTATTATTTTACACATTCAAAGTTTTTACATCATCCAAAGATAGATTTGTGGACAATAACTTAAGCACAGAGTCCATCATTACATGATTTGTAAAAAGTTTAAATAAACATGGTTAGGGGGCAGATCTGATTAGACATTTCTGTTTAGGCAGATACTGGCGCTGATTCCGTTGTAACAGAACTTAACTAAATTTGGTCCCTCCCTATCTTTTTCTAATGTGATACGCCAAAACGAGATAGCAAACATTTATAGCGAGTATCGACCAACGTTTCTGTCAAACGGTTCAAAAAAATGTTGCGTTTTTGCGTATTTTCAGTCCGTGTGTTTCGAGATCGCGTCTAAATCTTTTAATTTTGATGTTCCTAAACGAAACTGACAACATCAAAATTGTAGCTATCTCGTTTTGATGTTTGACATTAGAAAAAGATAGGGCGAGACTAAGTTTGGTTAAGTTTTTTTACAATAGAATCGGCACCATTGTCTCTTGTAATCTTAGTAGCCTCCACAATCTCTGCCACAATTAGTGTTATTCATACACAAACCGGGACCCACAGATTTATGTGCCTTTCAAATGATCGAGGTCATATCTAAACTGGTGCATTAAACATAGTTAATTGCATTTAGGGAAACCCAGATCCAAAATGCAGACTACTAAGTTACTTTCTCAACCATATCACCCTTATTTTTCATCGTAATAGTATCCCAACCTAAGCCAGGGCTGCTGTTATTGCAGGGGATACGAATGTAAGACCAGTTAAGATGGCCAATTGAGATGATCCCTGCAAACCCACACAATCTCAGCTACAACCAGTGTCATTCAGATACAGTAGATGGCGCGAAACTTGAGGATTACACACAGTAGTGGGGAGATTTCGCGTATGTACCTATACTTTGAAGGGCTAAGTGATTAACCAATCGCATGCAAGCACGCATTAGAAAACCCCTCCCGCCCACTTCACTCAACATCTTAGATCTAAAAATCGGCTTCTGCGCAGTCAAGCCCATTGCTCAAATTTCGAGCCGTCTACTGTATTAACCAAGATCTACTGAGCTTGGCGGTATATTTATATTTCAAATGGAAACATAAAGAAGCCACAGAAATGATAGCGTGCTCCAGGGAATATGAGATTATCCACTAAACCACCTAGATTCCCATCACATATCCTTATTATTTACCTATTTAACACTGATTGTTACAAACACACACGGTGTGTTTTTCATAGTGTATCGCCTATGCGGCCGACACACGTCAGGCGTGTGTAAAAAAATTCTACGCGGGGATGCGGCCCAACACAACTAATGTGTTTTCGGCGGTGCTACTCCAATATAGCAAAATACAAATAGTTTTGTTTCTTTGAACTGTACGCCACACGGCATTTTTTGTGAATCTATAGTTATCTCAAGTGCTTCCATATACCGCGATAATTGACACTAACGCGGGCGGCGCCGCGGGCAATAGTTAGTATTATATATAAATACATGTTACAATAATTATATTAATTTATTTTATAGACATACGATATGTGTTTGGCCGCACTATCGGTGCGATCCTTTCCACACACGGGGTGTGTGCTGGCCACACGCGAGGCGTATGCGGCCGCACTGGCGTTCGCGTGCGCCACGCGAGTGCGCAAACACGCGCCGCGTGTGGTGAGTCGTAACCGTGGATAGTATAGATAATTAGCACCGCAGTCAAAGTATCAAATGTTCTTACCAAGAGACGCCAACATGTCATGTAAATCATCTTTGTCAACAAAACCATCTCTGTTCTGATCGATCATGTTAAATGCCTCTTTGAACTCAGCAATTTGAGCTTGATCAAACATCGCAAAAACATTGGAAGTGGCACGCTGCGCGCGTTTCTTTGTGGTGGCGCGGCGACCGGCAGTTTTACGTGAGGACATGGTGATTATCTGTAACAACTTACAAATGTAATAAAAATCTAGTAGTATTTGTCAGTTATCTACAGCTGGATGTGGGCTTTGGACATTAAGTTAACATCAAAAATTATTTTCCACAAAAAAGGTTTCTCTTAACAAATTGAAAGCCACGCGAATTCTGATGGGAATCCCCTTCAGGCCACTCATACCACTTAGAAGCACTGGTATTGCCATAGAGCAATGCAAAGCACATTATTAACAGATTGAAATTCACTCAATAGAGCTGTGTAAATGTGACACAATATTGTAGATCAATGGCCAGAAAAATGACAAAATGAGTTGTCACATTTTGTGATACCTGCTCAAGGATAACTGTTTTTATGTTTGTTTCAATAAAATCCATTAAAATGCCTTAATGATATCATCATCCCCAGTCCATATTCCTCCCCATTATAGGGGCACAGACCTCCCCCGATTCAAGGGGATTGGGCTGTAGTCTACCACACTGGCCTAGTGCGGGTTGATAGCCTTAATGATATAATCGGTCATAAATAACAATTAAGTATAATTTTAAATAAATTTCCAGTAATTACTTAAAACAATGTAATTCTTTTAGTTTTATATCATACTAGCTTTTGCCATTTCGCTGTTTTCCACTACACGGGAAATACCGACACACTCATAGATTTATATAAAAAGATAATTAACCACTTTTACTTGACCTCTCGTACTTTAGGGGCAGCTACTAAAACATGGATCAAGCTGTATCTTCAATTCCACTGGACCGATTTTGATGAAACATTCTGCATTATTTAAATCTGAAGAGTACCTTTAAGACTATAACAGTTTAACAAAAATTTACCTGCTGGTTTTTGCGTGAATTCCGAAAAAACAAACAGACATCAATGGATTCAGTTTCAGAAGCCCTTAATTAGTTGATCTGAGTAATTTGCCATCAGACTGATGTGGTATACACAACAGTCTGATGTGGCCTAAATGGACAGTTCAGTATCAGGCACTGATGGCTGTTGTGGTGCTTAAAGTATTAACATGTTTCAAACAAGTAATTATATTATTTACCAAAATCAGCATTTTATTCAATGCAATAGATATTTACTGTATTACATATGGAGGAAATATTGAAATGACCATATGCCTGCCTATGTAATTCACAGAAATTACTATTTGCCAAGTGACATAATATATATTAATAAAAATGGGAGATAGATATTATTATTATTAGTAATTTTCTTATACTCCAATTACTTCAGAAATTATGCTGTCTCTTATTTTTGCATCTTCCAAAGGTTAACTGGTATAAGTTATTACTATGATAAATACTCACGATGAAGACCTAAATGGATAAGCAGACACTACAATGGCCATGATTCTGAATATCTTTAAAATTATTTTAAGTTTGACCAGAGTCAAACTAGTAAGAGAACTATTTAAGCATCAGAAATTATAGCAAAATGTAGTCATGGGTATGTGGTTGACCTGCAGTTAACCAATTATGATATCTAATAGTTGCTTACTGTGTTTAGAATTTTACATCCTGAATAAATCAGAAATCATAAATATAGGTGAATTATGAAATTATTATTATTCTAAGTACTCAATTTTTTTTAATTATAAATCCAAGTTTAAATACCAAGAATCGGTGATAATAATTACCCTTATTTCAATTATAGAAAATGATGATATGACAAAGCAAACGCCCGACTGTAAATTTATTATTGCCAATGCGAAAAGATAAGTTTAAAATAATGTTAATAATTAAACGAAGGTGGTTGGAGTTTTATTTAACTTACTGTCACTGTACTCGCCTAACGACACTATGACTCATGTTCGAAAATGTCTTGAAACGTTAGCAAGTATGTTTTTCTAGGGCATTACCTTTTATAGAATTAATTTTTCAAATGACCATCTGTTGCAACCCTATATGATATTACTATTTTATTATGACAAAATATTACTTACAATTGATTCCCAACAGTACACAATAGGAAAATATCGTCAGTTTAATCAGAAATCTATCAAACCTAACAGGCACTAAACCAATCCTGCTTTATAAGCAGAGTAGTTCACAGATGACTACAAACTACCCGATGACCAATATATTTGACACTACTTTTTTTTCCAAGTTTTCCCTTGGGAAAAAAAGGGAAGGCAAAATGATCGAAGCCCATAAAGCCTTGACTGTCGTAGATATATAATTTTCATAAGTCAATAAAATGATAGTGTATCTCAATTTAACGCTTCTTTGGAGTTTCAACGTCACGTCAATCCGACGAATGGCATATTGGCTGAGCATGAGTTTCCGCAGACATTTTGTCTTGAAAAAATTCGGTCACTTTGCTATGTTAATCATAGTTTTATTCCAATGTTTCAATATTGTTCATGGTTATTGACGATTAATACACAAAACAACACCAAATTTATATATTAAACATCACAATAAACTAATATAAAA
>WUAW01003652.1:3986-16936 GCA_017165845.1 Thaumetopoea pityocampa | reverse complement strand
AACTTATTACTTACATAAGTTACCAATGTACCTACTTCTTAATTGGTTAATATATAACATACCTTCCCCCCCAAGTGTATACAACATTTATAAGTAAGGGACTATTAACAATAATCCTTTAAAAACAAAAATCCAAATACCCCAACTGAATGCAATTATATGACCTAGATACTTAACATAATAATTAGGATAGTCCTACTCATTCTAATCCTTACTACACCCTGATCTATCGTAAGGAGATTTACTATGTCATCTTGTTTTATTTTTATATTTCAACCATGTCTTACTAGCAGGATCTGTTTCCTTCCTAATCAATACAATGGTAACATTGCTAAAGTGGTGACCCTGGTGAGTTTGAATGTGCAACCTTCTGGTCTGGAGTCAGAAGCACTGCCATTAAGCCATGGAGCATGTGGTCGCTCCATGGACATAGATTTTTACATAACTTAATCTTCTATGACAAATCACTATTGATAAATCTTAATCTGTTATGATGAAATTTATTTTCGTTGTAGCACCAAAATAAATTTTTCCGGAATTGTTCCAGAAGACACTGACATGCACTAGCACCAAACAACACAAGTCACTGCTACCTGTTTCCTGCAGCTCTGCTATTCTTTATATTTATGTAGGAAATATAAATATTTTCATGATAAATTTAATAAATATTTCCTAGATTATTTTCTTGAAAAATCCTCTATGTGCCAATAGAGGTCTGATCACAATTGACTCAGTTGTTTTGGAGATTAGTTAAAATAAACTAAATTTTTTAACAATGGTGCTGATTCTCTTGTAACAGAACTTAACTAAATTTGGTCCCTCCCTATCTCTTTCCAATGTCAAACACCAAAACGAGATATCTATATTTTTGGTGCTGTCACTTTTAGGAACGTCAAAATTAAAAGATTTAGGCGCGATTTCGGAACATACGGACTATAGATACGCAAAAACACAACATTTATTTGAGCCGTTTGACAGAAACGTAGGTCTGTACTCGCTATAAATCGCTATAAATGTTTCGTATCTCGTTTTGGCGTTTGACATTAGAAAAAGACAGAGAGGGACAAAATTTAGTTCTATACAACAGGATCGGCACCAATGTAGGACAAATGTGTTTTGTAATTTGCAAGTAACAAGGTAAGATTAAGAAAAGCTTTTATTTCCAAATCATGTACAAACTTTCTAATTTTATTTATGTATATTACATATTGTGCAAAGAGAAGTAATGCTTTCAGGATCCATGTATCTCTTGTGTTTCTTTAAACCACTATAACCCCTAAACATATGAACCAATTTATATTTATGGAATCTTCTAATTTAATAAAAATACACTTTCTGGTTCAATACACATCAAAAAATGTTCCTAAAAATTACTCTATTCCCTTGGTAAAAAGACTTGATACGATACCTAAGTAAAAGGACTACATACATACAATCACGCCGATATCCTATAAGGGTAGACAGTGACTATAGTACATACTACATACATACAGTCACGTCTCTTTCCCATTTAATACTTTTTAAAATTCCTCATTGCCTTCCCACGGCGTAATGGAGAGGAAAGGAAATAGGATGAGGTGGGAAAGGTGCATTGAGAAAGAAATATGGAATTTAGGTGAAGGACTATAGGATACTACTATCTTGGAAGGAGAAGGAAAAGACAGTAGTAGCTCGGGGGGCCGGGGTCGCTTACTCGTATACTCTATTTGCCGCACAAGCTAAAAGACTAATTACTCCCTGACCTAAAAGGACTACTGTCCAGATATCTTCTCTGTTGAATTGTACACCTAGCAAATGATTTTTCAAATTTATAAAAGGTGTAAATCTTTAGGAGATAGTTCTGAGAAATATAGTAGGGCTGCATCAATTGAAACCCTGCTGTTAGCATGCTGCCGATGGATCCAAAGATGCATTTTCATAATGAGGAGGCATCCCCGCGCGTAATGTTCTGTTTGTCATTTTTTTTATTATATTGTTTATTTCCTCATATATATTCTTGATCAATGACCTATGAACTTTGGTTATTGATTGTCCTCGGTTATCAATCATCCCAGAAGCAATCAAGAAGATTATAACTCTTTCTTTCTTGGTTTATGGCGTTTGACCAATTTGGTACAATTCTGCTAGTATCCAGTTATGAAAGTGTCATAAACTTAAGGGGTGGTGATTGGTCAAGATAGAGAATTTTGGTTTTCGAAAGACAGAAGGTCCATTGACGGAAAGTCCTACGACGAGAGTAATAAATCTGAAAACAAGAAACGCAACAGTACATAGACCCGTTGTTAGTGCGGTTAGTTAGACAAAGAGGAAAGACAGATATTTACAGGTTAGTGTGTTAAGAAGGAAATTATTTACAGTTTGATGTTGTTCGTATTTACAAATTTACATAAAATAGGGATAAAGGAGGGGGAAAATGTGTAAGAAAGCATTTAAATGAGGTAGGATGAGGAATTTCGGGAGGGAGGATGTCATAGAGGGAATAGCGTAGTTGTGGGCAACAGAAGAAGATATGGTTCACGTCACCTTCATCAAATCCATATTCACACAGAGTAGTACTCATGACCCTGAGTGGCAAGGAACATTGGGGTACAGGAATGACCTAGTCTGAGTCTGCAGATAGTAGATGTAGACTTGTTAGCCTTACGGAACTTGAAATACCATGGAGAGCAGGGAATGTCGGGTTGTATATCAGCATAGTGTCTTCCTTTTACCGATTTAGGGGAAATCCACTGCTCTTTCCATGATTTCTCAAGCTGCGTTTTGGCAATCAAGACAGGTCATTAGGATAGGATTTATAGTGCTCTCGGGTACCAATCTTTATAGCAGATTTAGGACAGGAATCAGCAGATTCAGTTCCAATACCAGGGATGTATACCCAGGGGTCCATGCCAGACTCACATTGATTCCCAGCTTATGGCAATCGAGAAAAGCACTTTTGATCTTTAAAATCAAGGGGGAAACAGGATAAGGATCGGAAAGGATTGACTGGAGGCATCTTCTAGTCAGAAAAAAATATGGATTTGTCAAGGTTATGGGATTTGGCAAACAGGATAGCTTCTAGGAGTTCTAGAGCTTCGCCTGTAAAAACAGAAGTAAAAGGAGGGCAGTTAAAACTGAGGGATATTCTAAAGGAGGTAATCCACACTGCCACATCAACATCACTATCGGAGGATAGCTATAATGCATCAGTGTAGATGGAGTGCCACCCGTGGAAGTGTTGATTTAGTATGGCGTTAAGAGTATTTCGCCGAAATGAAGAAGGACATTTGGGCGTAAAACTCGCGTCATATGGGGTGAGATAAAGTGGGTTCGTAGGGTACTGAATGACAGGATTTGGGAGTTGGGTAAATGATTTGTAGCTACGGAGGATGAGGAGGTATTGACAGAATCACAGGACAGTTCAAGGAGAAGGTTTAGTTTTGGAAAGAGGGGATGGTTGGAGTTTTAGATTAATTTAAAAAGGAATTTATCGAATAGGAATTGTCTGCGGAGATTCAAGGGCGGCTCGCCACACTCCACTTGCATAGCATTAATGGGCGAGGACTTCGTGGCTCCCAGAATTATATATTATATATATAATGTTGCAGACATTTGGAATGGATCTTGTGGAGTTTGTCGAAATAGGCTTTATTACAGGAACTAAGGAGGAAGGAGCCATAATCGAAATGGCTTCGAATTATGGCATTGAAAAAAAGTTTCTGAGAGTATGGATGGGATCCCCACCATACCCCCGAAAGGGAACGAAGGATGTTGAGGTTTTTTTCACATTTCTCTGAAATGGCTGAGAAATGGGAGGAACCTGTCATTCTAGAATCCAAAGTGACGCCCAGAAATTTGACGACGTTAGATTTAGGAATGATCTCATTTTGAACAGAAACTCTAACCGGAGGAATAGCCCGTTTTTTGGTGAAGACAACAACTGAACTTTTAGAGGGAGATAAAGATAAACCATGTTCGCAAAGTCATTCATCGAGGTATCCTGAAGCCGAGTTTAGTCGCCTGGTTGCATCCTCTATAGATGAAGAGGAGACATACAAAGCGAGATCATCGGCATATTGGAACACCTCGCAAAAGGGCTCTACGGATTGTTTGAGATCATAAGTATATAGACTATACAAAAGTTAGTTTAAGTTAGAGTTCTGAGTCCTTCCAGACTATCCTAGGGGGGAGCAATCCAGAATTCGACTTGATAACGACAGACCTTTCCACTAACAAGTTGTGGATGAACCGAACCAGCTTTTCGGGGATTCTCAGCTGAGTGAGCTTGCTCCTGAGAACCGGAAGCAGGACGTTGTCGCAGGCTGACGTTAAAGAAAACTCCTACGAGGAAACCTTTTTTCTTGAAGGGTATCTGGATGTCTGTGGTCAGTAGACTGAGGCTGTCCATGGTACTCATACCTTTCTAAACCCAAATTGGGTTCGGGCAAGGAGTGAGCCATTTTCGACTAACCATTCCAAACGCTGTTTTAGGAGATGCTCGGCAACTTTGGCCATTGTCGAAGATAGAGCGATTGGCCTACGACTGTTAGGGTCTGCAAGGTCCCTACTGGGTTTAAGGATAGGGATAATGATTTGGGAATCCATTGGTCAGGAATTATCCCAGATTCAAAGAGGGAGAGGGAGACTGTTTTGGTCTTGTCTGAGGATTTAGTAATGAAGGAGTATGGGATGCTATCAATGCCGGCGGAGGAGTCTGTTAAACCATGGAGAGCAAGGGATAGTTCACTAAAGGAAGAAGAACAGTCAAGAGTACTGTGGGAAGGTAGTGATGAGGAAGCAGAGGGGAGAGAGGCTAAGGAGGGAACGGAGGGAAAGATTATAATTGTCCTCTGACAACTGATGCAGAAATCTCTTCGCTTGTGGGGAGAACAACGTTTTCCTCGTATTACTTTGATCCTGTGGATTAAAATTGTGAACCCATGTTTCATCAACGGTCACAAAACAGTCATTTTCGGTCCGTGAACATTATTTTAATAAATGAAGCATTCTTTAAATAAATGCTCATTGAAAACTTCATTTCACTAGTAAATAAATTTCTCACTTAATCATAGAAACACAGCATCCGAGCCCAAAGTATGGCTGTATAAACAGCTAAACGCCCTAATTTTACTCCCTATTTTATTTTTAAGTAAAATTAGTATCTTTTCCTATGACCAAATATAATAATTAAATTTCTAATTGCTAAGCAGAGTAGATCTAGACTGATGACTGATAAGGGTGACAGTGTTCATTTATAAACATTTTCTGTATATAATAAATTGAAACGTTAAAAAATGGAGCATTGCTGTTCTTAATATTTCAATACGTGCCTCAAAGCGTGCTCCAGCTCGGGACAGCAGGTGTCGCTCACGGTATGAAATCACCAAGGAGGTACGCCACTATGATAAGCTGGTCTTAATCGTTACGATATGGAACAAAATATTATAGTTAAATGGCGTTTTATTATTAACTTGAAGATTTAGTACCAACAAGTATATGCGTAGTTTAAAGACATCTATGACTACTGTTAGCTATGGCATAAATACATATTTATAAAAACTGTCCCGTAAAGTTCTTGTAATGATTACGTAAGAACGCCGTACGGGTAGTTTGAAGCGTGTGTTTCTTGAAGATCTGAGACCTGAAACATCAGTAGAAACGAGTACAGACTGCTAGTGGGGCTCGCAAATATTCGCACATTTTGCTATCCGAATATTCTTTTTTTTTACATTATCCAAATTATGTATTCGATTAATAGAAAAATAAAGCTATTTAATCATAAGCCTTATTAGTCTTAAAATTAATTTGCCTGAGTAAAAGCAACGAAAAACAATACGTGCAGTCTTACAAAACAATGAAATAAAGGTGGGTGGAGCCGCGTTAACGCTTTGAGAGGCGCAGGCAGACACCTCACGCACACGCAAACCGTCAGGACACGGGGGGTGCTCCAGTAGTAATGACAAAGAATATGACAGACGGTGATAATAGTTAATTTTTTTATTTATTTTTCAAAACCTGGAATTCCCTTAGAAAAATTAATTGTCTGGACCTTTCTAAAATACTTCAAATTTCTTGACCCGTAACTGTTAAGCCGAGAAAAGTGGTAGAAGTCACCGGGTGTTGATCAAATCCGGTTCCTGTGCGGCAGGCGCTGTGACTGCGTCACCCTGTGCCGGGGCGTTGTCTCTGTGAAACGCCGTCCAGCTCACAGTTTTCTTCGTCGTTTTTAAAGCCCTCGTAATCTTATTTGGTCTGCGTAGTTAGAGCTCGCGGCTCCCCTTTTCAAATATTCTACCATAATAATTCGTTCGGCGTCCCTCCGAGTCACGTTGCGCTCCGAGCCACGTTGCGCTCCACGTCACGTTGTATTTCTTCAGGTCAGCGAAGAGGCTCGCTTCCGCGTCATTAACTGTTGTTTCAGGCTCAGAGTGATGGTGCCGCATCCCGTCCGCGGTCACAAAACACTGCACAGACCCCGCTCCACTCGGCGCTTGAACATCCATTCGTGAAATTGAACTCGTTCCGTCTGTCGCTGGTCGGTCAACAGTCTCGGTGCACGGCGCGCGGAGACCTTTTTCATCTGCATTTCGTTAGTAAGAGTCCTTTAAACGCCTCCCATGTGAGATCCCTGCGACCTCAGCTGTGCGCACCGCATCACCCATCACCAGTCTGATGGTCACTAGTCGGTCTGCCAACACAACACCTTGCACTGTTTTGACGTTATCCTCTGTGTGTTAGGCACAGTGGAGGGCTATCCTTCGCGATGTTCATCTGAGCAACGTGCAAGTATTGGATATGGAAGAGCTGAGTCCCCCCGGTGTTTCTATTAACACTAGAAATACCAACCGTTGTTATGTACCTATTTTCTACCAACCCGGTCATTTTGACCGGTTTCGATATTTAGTTGACAAAATATAAAAACTGAAAGAAGTTTTAAATAAAAGAAAATATATTTTATTCTAATACAAATAGTACATGATATATATATATATATATATATATATATTTACATAAAGTAGTAATATTATTTGCTTTTCAGGTTTAGATATTATTTAGATCACCACAATTTTTACATATAGAGATTTTTTCAATATACATTCACCACATACATTTTATTTTTTACAACCAGCACACATATTTATAGTTTTATTTTCACTAAAAAACCTATTTGGCAAGTTTTTCTCATATTGGAACGTTCAGGGATATTCAAAACGTCACTCAAGTTTTCTTGTTCAGTTGGATCTTCACACTCTTCGTAAAGTTCTGCTGATTGAAACAATACTTTTCGCTGGTTGTTTTGTTGTACAAAACATGCATTTATTGCAGCTAAGTCGAGAATGTCAAAAAATATTTTAAGAGGTCATCTTCGAGATCCTGACTTCACAATATATTTTCTGGTCATTTGATCTGTCATATCTACGCCGCATTTAGTCTTATTATAAATTCTGGTATTTTTTTCTGTTTTTCAATATTGACTGAATTATGTTTTGTACTCAGTACAAGTGCTTTTCAGATGGCTTACTTTTATATACCGTCAAAGTACAATTATCCTTTTTATAAATTTCAGATACAAATCGTCGTGTATTTTTTTTTGTTTTTGCTTAGGCAACTTCGGCGATTCCCCTTTATTTCCACGAATTGTTCCAACTAAAGTAGTCTGTTTTTCTAATAATCTTGATGCCAGTGATTTGCCCGTAAAAAGTTATCAGTCGCTACATTTTTCCCGCACCATTTTTTTTTGTTCGATTAATTTTAGGACAACAAACTCACTAAAAGGAATTGAGGACTGCCTCGTTTCGTCTTTCCCCAAATACGGGAATCCATTTATAATAAATTTGTAGATCAGATGCCAACCAAATTTTAGTCGGGTTTGTTTGGCATGTACTGCGTGAATCGGCATCTCGCTTTGGTAAGAAATAATTGTTCATCGATCGTGATGGTAAAGCTTGAAGTAGTTTTTGAGAAGTTTTCATATGGTTTTCTTATTAAAGGGGTTAAAAATACCGACCGGTCATTTTGACCGGTCGGTATATATAGGTATATCATATATGTACATATTATAAAAATTGAAGTGGGAAAACAAAATGATGTAAAATATAGTTAAATACATAAAAATTAGAAAATAATATTAAATGTAATTTAATGAGAAAATCTTGCGAACAATTGATACACCGGTCGTTTTGACCGGTCGCTAGTTCTAGTGTTGAGTCGACATGCATGTGTTTGGTAGACTTTCATTTTTCAAAAAGATACTTGATGACAGCTCAACAATAGTTTTTCCTCCCATTTTAACTCCTTTTTTTATTATTTAAATGAATGTGCCTTCAAGGAATCATGGCCTATTTCTATGTTTTTTTATGCCTATTTAGATTTATAATCAAATTTTTTTTCGTCAACTACAAACACCCGGTTATAATTACTTTTGGAGCAGCCCGCGCACAGTCGGCCTTGTGAGTCGAGGCCCGAGTATTGTAAAATATTTGACATCGCGTAACACTCGAGTGTAACAATCAATTCTTAAAGTTGAGTCGAATTTAGTTTTTGGTTGGTGATGTCAAATATGTTCGTGAATGCGCCCTGCGCGCCGCCCGCGCGGTCGGCGCGCAGTGAGCGGCGTGCGTTGCGCAGGGTGCGGCTGCTGGTGCACGCGCGCTCGGGCGCGGCCGTGGCGCTGAAGGTGGCGCGCGGCCAGGCGGGCGGCGGCGCGCGCGAGGCGGCGCTGCACCGCGCCCTGCGCCACCGGCACGTGCTGCGCTGCCTCGGCGAGCGCGCGCACCAGGGCCACCACTACCTGTTCCTGGAGTACGCGCAGGGCGGCGAGCTCTTCGACCGCATCGGTCAGCCTGCTACCCGCCGTCACACCCCGGCGCTCCGTTATTTAAGTGAATGTCGCCGCGGCTCGCGAGTGCGAAGTCAACCCCGCCCGGCGGCCACCGCTCTCGCCACGGGCAGGCGCGGGCGCGGGGCGGCTAACTCGCGGCGATCGGGCGGTTGATCAAGGACGCGCGCCACTCGGTTCACTTAAAAGCCACTCGACATTTTAACATTTTCTGTCCAAAACAGTTAATCCCAAAATTCCTCTTTGAAATTTTGTACACGTGTAAACATTCGCGTCTGCTAGAGAGAAACTTATTAAAACGCTAGCTTTTGCCCGCGGCTCCGCCCGCGTGAATGTCGACTTTCCGCAACATGAAAAATTCAGACACTAATCATAGATTTACATAAAAAGTATAATTTCCACTTTTACTTGACCTCTCCTACCTTAACGGCGGCTACTAAAATAGGGATCAAGCTGTATCTTCACTTCTACTGAACCGATTTTGATGAAACTTGCCGCAATATTTAAATCGAAATAGTACCTAACTAGAAAACTAACAGTTTAACCAAAATCTCTCGCTGGTTTTTGCGTAAAGCCCGAACAAATAAACAAGCAAATAAATAAACAAACAAACGTCAACGGATCTGATTTCAAAAGCCTTTAATTAGTCTATCTGAGTAGTTTGTTTAGTAGTGTCTTAGATTAACTCTTAGTAGTATGTTTGATTTTGAAAATTTGACGTTTAACAATATTATAATAGAATAGAAAATATCGCAGAGCAACCGTCCGTGCACCGCTAGAGGGCGCGTACGTGATGACTAAAAATAGTGCGGTGTTTATAGGTTTGATACGCGCGGTTTCACTCGTTAGTTATAAAGTGGCCATGGGAGATGATAAAAGCGAGACTTTGAAACCTTTTCAACTAAAAAACTAAAAGTATCAAGATCTGCAAAAAAATTAATGAATTTGGATGTCCTTCAAAAGCTAGAAGCCATTTCCGGAGTAATTTTCTGCGTAAAATCCGAATCCGACTCAGAATCTACCTACCTGGCGAGATTTCTAGATATTTGAGGTTATGTGCCCAAAAAAAGGCATTTAGAAACACTATAATCTAGTACTATTTCTTCCCCTTTGAAATCCATTTTAGATTGATCAGCGATTTTTCTTCAAAGAGTTATAAACATTTTGAGATAAGAGGATGTGTTCAACAGTGATGTAACGTGATGTGGAGCTGAACAGCGTATGCTGCGACAGCTGCTAATCCTTGCGCAATACATTTTTTTGAGGAATGGTTTTTGATGAAAATCTTTGATAAAGTCAGGCAGACCGGTGTTATTGCACTGGTGCGTGGGATAGTCATCATCGTACTGATTTCACGTTGCCACTTTACAACAGCTTGTTATGTATATACACACACACGCAAATCTTTATAATTCCAATGATTATAGGTTATACAGCTTTATAAGCACCTGGTTGGTTATGAAATGGGAACTAATACTGCGTGAGTAACTCAGTTATTTGCAAGGGACTGACCCTGAAATAAGTTGTTAGCAGCCTGTTTTTATTAAACACCTTGTACTACGACGTCACGAGCGCTGCAGACGTGCCTCCGTCTTACTGAGCTCATTGTATGAGACGAATTTTGATATTGGTCTGTGACAGCTAAGCTAGGTTGACTTCTGAGTCAGGCAGTGTTTAGGATGTCGCCGAAGCTCTGCAGTAACAAGTAAGACCGTGCACGCACAGAGCCGGACGTGGGCATGCCCGAGGGCGTGGCGCGGCGCTACTGGCAGCAGCTGCTGGCCGGGCTCGGCTACCTGCACGCGCGCGGCGTGGCGCACCGGGACATCAAGCCGGAGAACCTGCTGCTCGACCATCGTGACGACCTCAAGATCTCGGACTTCGGTATGGCCACACTGTTCAGGTGAGTATCCACCTGCACTGCGCTGCGCTTGCTCGACAATGCCACTATCAGCTCGTCCTCTACAAATTTCGAAGAAACTCTTTAAACTTCTTCCTATTCTTGGTTATGAGGATGCCAGTTATCTCGATCTTACGGAAGACGAACTGAATAAGCTAAAGCAGATTGAAACTCCTGGATTAAAGTCACATTTGGTCTTCGCATATATGATCATCTCTCAGAATACCGCACAATTAAATTGGCCATCAATGCGCCTTCCCATAAATACTCATATTTAACCCTCCACTTGATTCATTTTAATAACTACTCTCCATCTTATTTAAAAATATTTTCTAATTTCTCCATGAATCGCGTACGAGGCCCTGAGATCGGTAGTAAATTTAATTTTGAAAATGTCAACTCATTCCATATTATACGAGGATCACACTAGAATCACTAAAATCATACTACACTAAAATCATAAAATCAATGATGTAGGAACCTGTTAATATTTTTATTGTTTAACCAACTAGTCTCTGCTCCTATCTAAGCACCGTCGCATGCGATGGAACCATCGACCGAAGCAATGAGCCTACTCTTGTTTAGAGATCACTTCGAGCCTTTTTTCGAAAGCAACCGCGACATTTTCGGGGTATAAACCCCGAAAAGCGAATTACTCTTGAGTTTATTTTTTATTTTATAAAGGTCGCGACTGTAAGGGGAATGACTCACAATTCCACACCTTCCGTAGACAATTATTCCATTATCCGTCTGGTGGAGCGAGTCCTCGCATCGCGAGAATGCTCCAGGCGATGTTGTGATGGAGGAGGATCCTGCTTTTTTGGGCGCTGCTGTCGAACATTTACCAAGACAACCGGTAAACAATGACTAACACCAGTTTGCAGTCCTTTTATCCCCCAGCACAATTGTTACGAGGTGACCTGTTCGTCAAAAGAATGAGGCGATCAATGATCCTCCTAAATCTAGCAAGTATTCGATATGGTTTTCTAGACCACTTATGCACTTGTTTAAGAATAAAGAAAAGGCTTGGATTAAATGGAAAGTATATAGAACTAAATACCATTATGAGTTTTCATTGTACCGACAAAGATTTCATACCCTTAATAAAAAATGTTTTGATGAGTATATTGAATCTATAGAAACTAATAAAAGTAGACGTTAAAGTATTCTGGACTTTCATTAAAACCAATAAAAAAAGATCAGGTATACCATCTACCATGAGACATAATGATCTTGAAGTAAAAGGTCTTACCTCAACAAATTTGTGAACTATACTCAAACTACTTCGCTTCTGTTTATGTTTAATCGAGTTCTTCTCAAACAACGAACCCTGAAGCCTTACCAGTAAACGAGAATTGTGACTACTTTGTCTGACTGGCTTGTTACACAAGAGATGATTTTACAAGAACTTAAATCTCTAGATGTCACAAAAGGTCCTGGAAGTGATGCTCTCGCTCCATTTTTCATTAAGCATACAATAATCAATAGTAATTCCATTGCAAATATTATATAATAAAAGCCTACAGGAAGGCACTCTTCCCTGAATTTGGAAAGAGGTCAATATAACACCTCTATATAAAAGTGGTAACAGGAGTGATGTCACCAATGACCGTCCAATTGAATTGTTGTTAACCTTATCGAAAATCTTGTGCGTCTCGTACATAAACATATATATCCTAGCCTACGTAGAATTATAATAGAAGAACAACACGGATATGTAAAAAAACGCTCAACTGTTACTAATCTAGTATTGTATACAAACTACTTATTTCAATCCATGGATAACAAGCTGCAGGTAGATTCAATTTACACTGACTTCTGCAAAGCTTTTGATAAGGTGGACCACAACCTACTACTTCAGAAGCTAGCTTTTAATGGTATTCGTGGAAATCTGCTTAGATGGTTCTCTTCTTATGTCAGGAACAGGACTCGACGAGTTTTTATTAATGGTTACACTTCTGAGGCTGTTACAATCACCTCCGCTGTGGCTCAGGGGTCGATAATCGGGCCTTTATTGTTTATTCATAAACGATATTAAACAGTGTTTCAAGCATACTCACTTTCTCCTATATGCTGATGATCTTAAAATATATCGTCAAATTATGACCATAGACGACTGTTATAAAGTTCAAGAAGACAGACAACCTACTGTCTTAATAACAAACCACATCTTAGTCTTACTAAATGTAAATCTATTTCTTTTACCAAGAAAAAAAAATAATATTCATTTTG
>WUAW01003649.1:28537-39829 GCA_017165845.1 Thaumetopoea pityocampa | reverse complement strand
CGACTGGAAACCCTCCGTCTCACAGCGTACTCTCCAGACCTTGCTCCAACTGATTACCGCTATTTTGTTCGTATCTTCGAGAATAATCTTCTTGTTAGGAAATAAAAGTTCATTTCTGTTGACGCACTAACCCCACCTTCAAAGGATTCATCGATTCTTGCCCCCTGAATATTTTTAATAGAAGAATACAAAGGGCTAGTTCTGGCTGAGTTTAGCTATAGATATTTTAACTCCCGAAGGCGGGTAGCTTGCACAATTTAATTCAAACGACAGCAATAACACATAACAGCAATAGCGTAAAGAGTAATTCAAAAAATGGCCACACTTGCGAACAGTTTCCGTTTTACGCTCTGGATTGGCTTTGTTTTATTTTACAGTTTCTATTTGGAATTGTTACACGTTTCTTTTTTTTGGTTGTTGGGGTACAAATAAACGTTATTATTACTGTTACTTATGTTAGTTACAAAACTAAATGGAAACACAGATTCCTTTTCAAGCGCGTAGCAGACACCACATACAATAATTTAATTTCATAAGTTTCAAATATTGTAATTAAATTTAGTTTTATCTTAATGCCCCCAACTGGGCGAGGCGAAGGCCTCGGCGCACTTTGATCCAATGGGATCTTTTGTGCTGCCCCAGTTGTGCTCATCCTCAGTCCTCTTGCACTAGTTACTTAAGCACTCCCAGCATAGGAGTCTGTTTTAGCTACTATAAGTTAAGTTAGTTATTAGAAGTTAGTTAAGTTGCTATAAGTTATATTAACCATCACTACACAAAATATTATTGAACAGAACAAAGGTTAAGGTGATTTACATTGTAGTGTATGCTCAGTGAAATGCCACCGGAGTTATTCTGTGTTTATAATAATTTGTATTCTGTCGCATGTTTTACCTGTAGCTGACATGACAGTGTTTTTTTTTCTATTTTTACAGAAATTCTGGACTGGCAAAACAACAGAAAGTTTGAAACATAAAATCAGAAATATTCTCTATAGCACTGTATACTGCGGGCTTTGTATGAACATTAATGACAATATGAGCACAACACAAGAATATTGCGAGATCATGGTGAATGGAAACACGCACAATAAAACTCTAAGGGATATTATTGATGCGGTATTTACTAATGTGCAGGTATTTTCCTATTTTATGATGTAACTCCTATGATTAGTTTAACAAGTTAAAGTAAAATTTCTGTCTGTATTCCTGTAGAACAAATAACTATCGGAGACACCAAGGATGTGTTTCTACTGGTGTAATAGCCTATGTCATCGTGAATACCGTTTCGCAACCGGCCCAGTTTACTTCAAATTGCCACTACCTAATATAATAAATAACACTTAAATGAGAAACAGCCGTATTGAGAGGGTCAAAATATAAATTTATTAATTAAAAAATTTCGTAGACGACTGTCTTTCTATATCAACAAACTTCGGTGTACATTAGGAGGACTAGTCGTGTACCTCGTTCAGCGTTCTACTGCCCGGTAGACTGTTTATCATGATATGGATAGTGGAACAAATCAGACACATGGTTTGAACTTGTTCCCAAGGCTACGAATACACATGGCTACTATAGTTCAACCACAAGCGCTATACCGCGCCTTGGGGGTGATGGACACTCTGGGGGGGTGGCTAGTGGATATTTTATATCATTATCTCATTTATTTTATCCCATAGGCATATAAAGTAGGCAATTCAGTGCAACTAACATGTCTGACGTCTGAAATGTCAGAACGGGATACCACTACCCTGTGCCGCGTCTCGTCGCCTACCTACTTGAGGCGCAATATAGCACTTACCGTCACCCTATACCAAAATTAGTGAACTTTAAAGACGATATACGAACCATATTTTCTTTTCCTGTCCTAAACTGCATCAATCCCTATATGATATCCTACCCCCAGAAATTCCTCGTCCTTCTTCCTTTAAATGCCTACTGTCACACACCTTCCCCCCCTTCCTTTATCTATCTCTTATGTAAATTTGTAAATATGAATAACATTAAATTGTAATAATAATCCAACTAACACTTGTGTAAATATAATATAGGATGTTTGCCTGACTATCCCTACTAATAATATCCTGTCCTTTATTTTAAATTATTCACCTTGGTCGAAGGATATTCCGTCATTTCACCGGCCATATTATAAATTTCACCGCTCACTCCAGTTTATGTTATGATACTCGCAAAAACGTTTATTGTCAGAATTGTGCCAAACTGGCACAAAAACTAAGAATTAAGAAGTGAAGTGATAGACTTGTGTTATTCTTTTTCAGATTGACAACATTCTGACAAATACATTAATATGCAATAGCTGTACGAATAAACTCATTCAAACATACATTTTCATACAACAGACAGTTGACACTGCCAAATTAATTACGCAATATGTACAAGATGTGTTGTTCAAAGCTAGTGATATTTATGAACATATAGAAAAAATCGATGTTGATATATCAAATACTGTAGTGATTTTCGAGAAAGGTTCTGATAAAGAGCAGGGTGTGACAATTATTGAAAAAGATAGTTTAATCAATGTAGCCACGGAAGAAACCAATAATTATATAGACAATGTATCTGTAGACAATGTATATATAGACGATACAGTAGACTATGCCATCTACAAAAAGAATGACAATGAACTAGCAGTAAAAAAGAAATACCACCCTTCCGTTTACCAATGTCTCAGTTGTAACATTAGACTACCCACAATGGAGCTGAGGAGACAACATGAAATGGAACATAAAAATTTAAAATGCAACGTATGTTTGAAAATTTTTGATGCTGAAAAATATTTGGTTGAACACTATAAAGCGCATTACGAAGCAAAATGTAAAGTTTGTGGTGTAATCATTGTTGGGAAGCTAGTGGACCACATGAAGATTAAGCACAAGGATTGTGTGCATATTTGTGACCAATGTGACTTAGTGTTTTACAATTTAAATGATCTACAAATACATGAAAGCTTTTACCATTCAAATCCAGACATCAATGTATGTGATACATGCCTGAAGTCTTTTCCGAAAGAAAATTTAACGATGCACAAAACGAAATGTCAATATGCTTGTCACACTTGTAATGAAAACCCGTGCTTTCATTCGAAATACTTGGAGTCTGTCCGTGTACAGAAAGCGAACCATTCTAATCTTATTAAGTGTCCAGATTGTGATTATGTTTGTGAACATAAACAGATGTTATTGATGCACGCCAACCAAATTCATCTAGACCATTATCGTTTTATATGCGACAATTGCGGTGAGCACTTCCATTGTAAACTTGAATTAACAGCACATATCCACAAATCACATTCAATCTTGGTTTGTGAATACTGCGACATACAGTTTAGTGATTCGTCTGAATATACAGATCATACAAATTGTTGTAAAATGTCTACAAGAGATTTCTGGTGCGACATGTGCCCAGCGTCGTTTAACGACAAAGAAGATTTAGAAACACATGAAAGAAAGAGACACGATCCAGATGAAGTGTTCCCGTGCAGTGTATGCAACATTAATTTCACTAAAAATTGGGCGAGGCATGAACATATGGTCAAAGTGCACAGTCATTTACGGAATCTAGACAGTAATAGTGTTAAGCGAGTACCGCGTTTACAAAACCCTGGAGAGAAAATGAACTTGAAACAACTAATGTTAACATTCGGATCGAATATTAAATTTAAATGTGAACTTTGTGACACAATCTATGATACTTTAAAACAATACAGAGCTCACCGTAATTACCACTTGGGGCATACCGTCATTTGCCACATTTGTGGGAAAAAAGTGAAACAAGATATACTCGAAAAACATATTGATTCCCACAGGGGCTCACTGGGAATTTGTGAAAAGTGCGGTAAAATGTTCAAGACAATATCAAAAATGAAACAGCATCAAAAAGTACATTCAGATTGCGTATCATGTGATATATGTGATAAATCAAACAGTCCGTTATGTACACATAATGACAAATACATGAAAAAGAGACGTAAAGACGGCAAACCATTATATAATTATCAATGTGATCAGTGTGAATACAGTACAAGCAATAAGGCAGTGTTGGAATGCCACGTCAATAAAGTGCATTTTAAAATTGCACCATATATGTGTCAAGTGTGCGGGCAATACTTTACGGGCAAGTGTTTGTGGCGGAGACACGTAAACAATCACACACTCGAGAAAGACTTCAAATGCCAGATATGTATGAAGCGAACAGCTAGTCTTGCCTCCCTGAAGAAACACTTGCGAACTCATACGGGTGAGAAACCATTTCTGTGCAAAATGTGTGACAGGAGGTTCATCTCTAATTATCGTTTGAAAAATCACCTGGCATGCCATTTTGATAGAAATGTACAGTGTCCGCTTTGTACGAAGAAGTTTCATAATTTCTTTTATATGAAAAAGCATCTTGTTCACATACATTGGAAGCAGAACAAGCCGTTCGATCCCAGAGAGCTAAAGGGGCTTGAAAACCATTTACATCTATTCAAAAATAGCAAATGTTTCCTTAAGTTGGGCGCTCAAAATGATACAAGTGACGTACAGACTGTAGAAAACGACATTTAAATAATAATATGTATCTGTGGCACTATTTTTGTATTCTGACATGTACACTTATGACAGGTTGCAAAAACTGGTTTAATGTTTCACATCATTATTGTAAGGGCTTTTCAAAGATGAGACGTTTTTCGAGTCGAGTCGCGCGTAGATAATTGCGCGATTGTGAGAGCAAGGGTACTCAAACTTTGTGTCTCGTACTGTACTGTATTAACCTGTTAATGCCCGCCAACGTGATATATCGGGTACGTGTACTTTTCGTAGTTGCCCGTCTACGGCAAAAATCGGACTGCTTGTCCTTTCCTGTCCAGCGGTGATATTGGTTTACATATATAATTATGTACATTTGGCATTAATTTACGGGAAGCTTAAATAATTGCCGTATTGAGGGGTCAGCTGGGTGGCGAACGGGTGGGCTGTGAAAGACGGTAGGCTCCTGAGAATACTGGCGTGAAAAGGCTAACAGATAACTAGATACAATATAAATCAGAGGTCCATAAACTTGTCTCGTAGACAACTTGCCACCTGTTTTGGTTTTGGATAGACACCTTCCTGAGTTAAATTTTTGCGAACCCGTCAACTTGAAATGTACTTTTGACAATTAGCATGGACCCTTTGCAGCCCACCGCCGTTTTAGACTACTTTGGGTATCAATATACTAAAGATTACTACATCCCCTCGATATGCGATCGCGCATATCGCTGCTCGCGCGAGTCGCGATGCTAAGGATGTCATTGCTCCGTCAGATATCAGTAGTGCTATCATCATCATAATACGGTTACATACATACAGTCACGCCTCTTTCCCATTGGGGTAAGCAGAGACCTTCCTTCTTCCTTCCTTCCGTCTACTACGATCGTTTAATATAGCAAAGTGGATATCCGCAGCCCACATTTCGCCCCCGTGGGCAACGAGACGTGTCGGGTGGCGAACCACGACGCCGTCATTTTATAAGGTTCAAAAATGATTAAAGTTCCTCATTGCGTACCCACAACTTAGTGGAAGGAAAGGAAAAAGGATGAGGTAGGAAAGGTGTATTGAACAAAGAATATGGAATTTAGTAAATGAACTATAGTTCTTTTACTAAATTCCATATTCTTTGTTCAATACACCTTTCCTTCCTAGTAGTATCCTATACCCTATAGGGTATAGGATACTACTATCTCGGAAGGAGTAGGAAGAGATAGTGGTAGCTCGGGGAGCTGTGGTCGCTTGCCCGTATACTTAAGTATATTTGTCGGACAGGTTAAAGGACTCCCTGACCTGATTAATTGTTAAATATCAAATTTTGTAAATCAATGATATTTAAAAAAAAAGAACTATTCAGATCGACTAATTAAGTATGTTAAAACGCGCGAGTCAACCGCGTGAAAAGCCTCATCTAGAAAAGCACTATGCTGTCAGAAATATCGCCATATAGTGCCGCATATTTCATGTACAAAAGGTTTATTATTATTATTACTACTTATTCATTTCTTTTTTTTTAAATAAATATTATGAAATAGTGTGGTAGCCAAATATTAGATCTGGAGTTCGGATCTAAGGCACGCACTTTAAAATCACCTGCGTATTCATAGTTAATTGTCGCTCCCTTCAAACGGCGAAGGAAAACATCGCTACACGCCTGAGAGAATTTCTCGACGGCGCACAGTGGGGCATGTCATGAAAAGACGGCAAAAAATATTTTTTCTCTTTTTTCATCATTTTTTAATATCAGCTATCATCACGATGCATCTTTCTGTTTTAAAACCGTTATCTATACATATAATAAAATCGTAAACGGGCCGTGACTGTACATTGAATATTTTTTCAAAAAAACAATCCATACACGTTTTACTTATGTTGCCAAAGCCAAAAATATAGTTTTTAGAAATTTTGTCTGTTTGTCGCTCCAGTTCGTCCCCCAAGCATCTTCATACAAAGGGCACTCCCATAAGGCATGACGACGGTCTTCTTCCGGCGCGACGAACTAACATCTAAATTCGCGTTCTCTTTTGTAGCGCCGTCACGGTGGACTTGCCCGGAGAGAACCCGTGCTGACAAGGAGAGATCTGGCTACCGATCGTCGGCGCGCAACTCAAAATTACCCGTTCTAGGATTTTACCTAGTACAGGGAGGAGCGTAATCGTCATATATGCCGTCAGCGGCTTGTCATTCCCCTTGGGGATGACTACCAGGCGGCCGTCGTTCCAGATGTCCGGGAAGACTTGACCAGAGGGAATGAAAGACGCCTTTACCCGAACCAGCCATTCATCATCTGGACATAGGGCCCCCAATAAGCCCGTCATAGCCTCACTCACCGTCCCCGCAAAGCCGTCCAACAGCTTAATGCCGTTGACGACATTGGGAGGGGTCTGATAACCCCGCTCGCAGCACGGTACGCCAGACCCCAAGGGTCCTCATTGCCCGAGTTCGCGATGTGCTTAAAATGGTCAAGCTGCACCCTCCTCATGGCCCTGCGGTACTGTGCTCTCTTCCCGTGGAAATCTTGACGGTTGACCACCTCTGCGGTTCCTCCGCCATTACGCGACGCCTGCCATTTGCTTCTCGTCCGGATTTGTGAACGTCGCAGCCTGTCCAATTCGGGAGTCCACCACTCATACCGATTCTCTTTGGGGGCGCCCTTTGTACCAAGATACTGTCGCGCCGTTCGCTCAATCACGCCAGTAAATTCGACGGCCAACGCGTTTGCCGGTTTGCTGAAATATATCCCCCCCATACGAGCATGGATAGCCTCGCGGAAGCGACCCCAGTTCACCCGACGATCCCGGTAACGCACCGGGACCCCGTCCGTCTCGGGGTTCGCGCCCCGCACATCCCCTCCGGGCGCAGACGCAACGACCGTGTACACCAGCAGCCGATGGTCGCTACTGCTGGCCTCGGGCATCACCGACCACCCATCAAGGAGCACACTGCTCGTGGCAAGCGTGAGGTCTATGTTGGACTCGCCGTTCGGTCCACTGAAAGTTAAGGGCTGCCCCTCCACGTTGTGGATGACGAATCCATGCGACGCGATAAAACCAACTCCCGGCGGCGATGTTCTGCCGCATGCTCCCTGCCCGTATAGTGCCGCGGGGCACTATACCATTGGGGGGAGTTGGAGTCGACGCCGATCACCACACGCCTGCCACGGTGGGCAGAAAGCACCCTCTCTAGGGGCTCCAGATGGGGGTCGATGGGGTTGGCATACTTGAAATACGCCGACACAACTCAGCCGCCTCGATATGCGCCACCAGGCAGTATGCGGTGCACAGATGTTCGAGTACCGTACACACGAGGTCCCGCCGGTGGATGTAGAGCCCCGCCATCGCCGCCGGCCCGATCTGTGAGACGAACAGGGCCCTGGAGTATTGCTCCTGAACGAGAACAACATCCAGACCCTGCTCGCACACCAGCGCGGGCAGTTCGCGGGTAGCGTTGGCTGAACCGGCGAGATTCAGCTGACCTATACGTATGCCCGGGGAACTACCCATGATAGTAGTTAGTGCGACTCACCTCCTGCTGCTTGACATGCGTCCTCGCGGGACAGTTCCGCGAGACCGTAGCGTGCGTGGTCGCACCACTCCTACTAAGTTTGGCGCACGTGGCACAGCGAGTCCTCGCCGACTGGCACGCGTCCGCCCTATGGCCAGTTCCCCCGCACTTGCCGCACGTCACTTCCGACGCGCGGCAGTATTTTTCAGGATGGCCGTACATTTGGCACCGATTGCAATAAGTGATGGACACCCAGTCTGTCACTCGTATGCACTGCCATTCTATGTATAGCCACACCCTGCGCAGCAGCTTCTCACGCATGGCCGGGCAGACACTAAAAACAAGGGTCCTCTCCGGGCGGTCCCGTCGGCTCCTCATGTAAGCACCTTTAAGGTGCCTCTGGAGCTTCTCCAGGGGCCATTCCGGGTCGGACTCAAAGTTTTGCTCGTGGGCCATTCGCACCACATTCTCGAACAAGTACCTCCGCTCCACGCCCCACATCGCGACCATCGGACTTCTGCTGGTCGTCTCCGCAACCCTAAATTGGCTGCTGGGCACCGCTTCTTTCAGCCCTTTGGCCGCCTCCTTGGTTGTGGTTTGAATAACCGCACCAGCATTTCCTACCTTCCGGAGGCGGTCTACTCTGATCTCGAGACTAGCCGGGTTGACGGCCTTCTTCAAAGCAGCCTTTGTGTCTTCGGCCGTCTTAAGGGCACTATTGCCCTCGGCCGGGTAGACGGCCAGCACCGGCCCGCTCGCAGCGGGCACCGCTATCGGCTCCTGCCGGCGCGGCAGACGCAGCACCGACGCAAAGAAGACAGGGGCTGCGCAGCCGGCACCGTAACCGGCAACCGCCGCGCCCCGCGCCCCCCTCCCTAGCTCCATGCTGGCGCACTTCAATTTCAACTTGGTATTGGCGTGCTCCGCCTCTGCCAGCCGCAGCTCTAGCGCAGCCACTGTCGCAAGCACCTCCTGGCTACTCGCGGCGATGCCAGTCTTGTCAGCCACATTAAGTTTGTTGTGGCCGTTCGCTGTGGCCGCAATGGTCCTCAAGGACAAGTGCACCTTGTCTAGGAGTTGGACCTTGGTGCACCCATCTAAGGACGGATTCTCCTCCGTAAGCTCCTCCCTGTCTTCAATTGCTTCCACGGCCGGCGACGCCACCGGCCGCTCCGGCCCGCAACACGCGATAGCAGTTTTCCCACGCGCCGTGTCTCCACCATCGAAGTTGCTCTGGTTAGAGCCACCCGGCGCCTCACCGCTTCCTGTACTTCCTCCGGGGACGCCAAGGGGCGCTTCGGATGGCCAGGTACCGACTCCGGAACCACAGCGGCGCGCGCGGGCGCTGGCGCGGATACCGGCGGGGGGGGGGGGACTACGTCCCGACGGGGTATCTTGACGAGAGACGGATGGCGCGGAAACGCTGCCGACTCCCGCGCCAGCTCCTCTAATGCACGCAATTCTTCCAGCTCTATCTGGGCAGCTTCCACAATTAGCTTTTGTTCTAATAATAGTTCCGGGTCCACAGGAACCTGTCCCTCCAAGGCCGCCGCCAAGGCTTGCACTTCCTCAACAATGGCGGACACGTCGCCCGCCATAATAATAGTTCACTCGCACACTTAGTTTCATACACAATTTTACTTGTTCGTGTAACCGAAATTAATAAGAATCTAAAAATAACCAATAATCTAAACTAATACTAAACAGTCAAATAAAATAGAGTAAAAAGTAATAGTCAGCCGCTCCTCCTACAGAATGCGACGCCACCGACGTCCGGGCTCCACCCGCGACACGGCGCCGCCCGCTCTCAGCGGACGCGCCGCACCAGCCTCCACCCACTTCACACACTGAAACTGTCACAGCGTCCTATCGCGCCACGGGATTCTACCCAAAGTTTTTGTGTAGCCACACACTCTGTGCAGCTACACAACACGGTCACTCACCGCGTCCGATTCGCACCGTACAAACAATAAATAGAACAAAGAGTCGGTTAAACCGCTCACACTTAAGCTCGCGTCCCTCTCGCACCCGTGCAGATGTGGGCTCCGCACAGAAACAATCACAAAATTGTTAATAGCATATAAAACAAAAAGTAAAAATGTGTCTTGTCACTATCTCCTGACCTGCAAGTTACTCCTTAGATATCACCTAAAAAGATTATATAGGCAGTAGGCTCCTCAAATTGATGTGGCTGCACAGGATCTTCTCTGGGCGGTTTCTCGCCTGTTTTCTATTTACACACAATGTGTTGAAAGTGTTCTTATACTCAAGCGGGGCGGAATGTCCTATTTTCGTATTAAAAGCGTAAAAACTGACGAGCGCCAAAACAAGGTGCGAATTGTAAAAAGAACCGATGAAAAGTGAAGCTGTGGCCATCTAGCCGCACATGCCCACACTAAGGACACTTACTGACAGCGGCGTTGCTTCACTAGTTGAGCGGTGCCAAAAGCGATATATATATATATAGTGTAATTTTATTTTAATTATCAGTATTTTAAATTATTATTGCGGCTCAATCATAATGCAATANTGAAAGTGTTCTTATACTCAAGCGGGGCGGAATGTCCTATTTTCGTATTAAAAGCGTAAAAACTGACGAGCGGCAAAACAAGGTGCGAATTGTAAAAAGAACCGATGAAAAGTGAAGCTGTGGCCATCTAGCCGCACATGCCCACACTAAGGACACTTACTGACAGCGGCGTTGCTTCACTAGTTGAGCGGTGCCAAAAGCGATATTGGTATATATATACAGCCTTGGCCAAAAGTATTGAGCACCTTAAAAATTTCGCACGTGTAGGGAAAGTATGGCNTAGTAAACATTTATTGCACAACCGTTATTCATCATCATCAATCGAATCATCTGAAAGAAATTCTGATGTGCCAGAAATATCTAATTCAGGTGATTGCAAAAGTTTGGTCACATCTGTGTCTAATGCATGTTTATGTTGTTGTGACTTGCATACTGGTGATGAACGGGTCTGATGATATCAAAGGCCTGTTAATGATGTCTTCGTTGGTTTTATTTCTTGAAATTTTGCGTGAATATCCTTCTCGGTACTTGCACTCGGACAGTAGGTGGGTTTATGAAGAAACGAGGATATTAAAGATTCTGTCGATATTTTTTTTTTAATATTACTCTTAGTATATGCACTATGACGATGTTTTTTTTAATTAAAGCAATATTGATGTTTTCTAAACCTCAATGTGGCTTTTAACTTTGTATTCTATATCTCATTTTCATGAGATTTACGTAAACCATT
>WUAW01003649.1:3359-15826 GCA_017165845.1 Thaumetopoea pityocampa | reverse complement strand
CTCGAAAGACCTTCTGTCTTTCCAAAACCAAAATTCTCTATCTCCACCGATCACAACCCTAAGTTTATGATACTTATATAACTGGATACTGGTAGAATTGTCCCAAATTGGTCAAACGCCATAAACCAAGAAGTGAAGTGAATGTCTCCTTGTTTTACACTGCGCTGCAATCATATTGATTTTAAACTTTAGTTCTGTGTACGAACTGACATGGTGGCATTTTCATACAAACTCTTCAATACTTCGATGTACCGATAGTCAATACGGCAATGCTGAAGAGACTGAAGCACTGCCCAGGTTTCCACTGAATCAAATGCCTTCTCATAGTCTACAAACGCTAGGCATAAAGGCAAATTATACTCCTCTGTCTTCTGTATAATCTGCCGTACCATATAGATGTGGTCTATGGTACTGAAGCCTTTTCGGGAGGCTGGAAGTCATCAAGCCTGCATTCGAGATGGTTCATGCATGGACCACCCCTATTGGGCAAATATGTATTGGGGATGGATGGGTGATCCAATTAAAGCTACAGTAAGTGTTTCAAAATTACATACATTATGACACCATTTTCATTCTCTTTCTGTGTCTCCAGTGAAATGTAAAACAATAGGTTTTGATTGTGATGTTTATGATGATTATAAGGATGTCAACAGACAGCACTTATTGGTACCCACCCATAGCTACCTTCCCAGTAAAACAGCAGATAACATTAGAAATTATCATGATGTTACTTGTAGCTAGGATCAATATTAAAGTAAAGTATGTAGTGGTCTGCAATTCAGTTATAATCAGGATAGAATAACTTCAAGCAACTCAGTTCAAAACACTCTTGTATAGCATAACAGTTGTTATACACAAATTTTTAAGGTGCATTTTAATTTATTGCTCTTTGTATTTATATCATCTGTATATTGATAGTTGCTACAGTGGACATCATTGCCATCCAGACTTGCAAGTTGCCAGACAGCTGTGTATAACTATACTAGTGACTACAGAAGATAGCTCAAGGTGGGTAGTTCACCTCATATTTAGAAGAATACAGTGGCTGGACTCCAGGGTCCTTCTGATAAGAAATTGGAGGCCAACTGAATTATTGAAGGGTTCTTTACATAAACAATCAAGAAGATATGGTGTTAAGTCAGCACATACCCTCAATTATAACAAATTTTAACAGACCAGCCCACCTAGTCAAGTTGACTTTCTTCAATTGTTAACGCTAATAGAAACGAAAAATTGTATTGGAATGACATTTGTAATCATTACCCATGACTTATCGAATATAAATATCATTCCAATACATTTTTTTCGTTTTCTATTAGTGTTAATGATTGTCAAAAGTTAACTTGTATAGGGGGGCTGTGCAGTCTAGAATTTATAAAATTGAAACAATAATATGTAATTTCCATATAGCACAGTATAGTAATTACACTAGTGCATCTCTCAGCTGAATTTTGCAACACCTACCAGGCAAGATGGTGTGATATTATTAATATATGTCAGTACTATGCAGCATAATGTTTATATTAACTTTATCTGAAATAAATGTAGATTAATAATTATTATGACAATACTATAATAATAATGAGATCCAAACCAATCCAATTTACACATTATGGCCCCATCATTTACTGATGATTCTGCCAACAAGTTCATGTAGCAATTTTGAGTGGACCATTGTGTAGTAAGAACTTAATAATCAGAATGAATAATGTTTTTAACAGAACTGGAAAAGAAGAGTTAGTGATAAAAACCACACATTATTATCACATTGATTAGTTATAGTACATAAAATAGCAAACTATGATGCAACCATCAAGACAAAGGATAGGAAACGGGAACGGAGGTAAGAATGATGATCACAATCTTATGTTATTTAGCAAAAGTTTAAAAACAGTTTTATCAGAGTATGGGCTAGGGAAGAATGTATGAAATATTTACTCTATGCTTGTCTGGGCTGTGAAAATTGAAAACAAAAACAAATTATGTCTGATCTTTTTGCCTTCCCTAAAAAGGGAAAATAGAAAAAAAAACAAATTATGTCAAACCTGTATTGGATGAAAACTTGCTATCATATCGCGTACAGTGACTTTATATATTGCTCCCGTGCCTGCTATGTGAAATATTTGGTCTAGTTCTGACAGTGAAGGCACTACATTTAAGCAGTAACGACACACCAGTGTTTTTAGTCGGCCTTCTAGCAAAAATTTAATAGCATTTTTTGCTGTCAACGGTTCTCGTTTTTCCACACATTTATTAGTATTATTGGGTGTAAACACCTTATGTACTGATTTAGCTGGTTTTTTAGACAGGTTTGAAAACATTTCCGTTGGATAAGATACACAGAAATCCGAAAATATATCCTCTGCATCCATTTTTTTAGGTTATACAGAGGTAGTCACAAAGAAGTTATTTCACGCATTAATATTTAGTTGCAGAATACAAATTTAAACTAATTAGTTTTAATACAATTTAGTAAATTCTTCAATACCTAACAAGCCATAATCGACTTGTAGAAAATATTAAAGCCTCACAGATGACGAATGTTCTTTTGGCATCACCAACCACAGAATATATCGCTCGCTCATTCAATAGAACAATGACGTATTACATTTTTGCAATTTACTAGAAGAAGCGTTTCAGTTTAAAATTGGACTATACCCATTTTGTAAATCATATCAATTATCATGATTTTTCATTATTTATAGATTATTATTAATAATTTGAGCATTCTCGAAAAAAATCCATATTAAAAAACAAGTCATCCAAATTAAACATAAAATTTTAACTTTTTTGCAATTAGTCATTATTCTATTGGATGAGCGATATACTCTACCAAGGAACATAAACTCTCCGAGAGTCACTAACGCACATAAACTCTCCGACATCACCACAGAACATATATTCCACATCGCAGTCACGTCATGGAACCAAGAAGCGGATTACGTACAAAAAACATATAAGTACTCTACTGTTTACGTAGTACCTACTTATAGTTGGTGAATCGGATATTAAAATGACAGAAAGCTCAAAATAAAGACCCTTATTGCGAACAGAAAAGTAAGAGCATAGATATTGTTTTTTTTAAGTTTCCTTTTTAAAAAGAAGCTAAAGAAATCCAAGCCCAAGTAAAGTATTAAAAATAAATTCCCGGATTCGTAGCCGTACACGAGTAATGTAATAATGTAAATTATCATCACCAGGACTAAAGTAAAAATAAATTATTATATAGTGAATATAACAAAGAAAACAGTAATAATTGTAATATGGTAAAGTAATGTATAATTTATGATAAAACAGCGAATTATTTGTTGAATAAAATACAATATTTCTACTGTTTGAAATAAGAATAAACTTGAAAATAAGCTGATTGTATTTGTTTGTTTGTCTGTTGTCTTTTAACAGATTTCCTGTGGTGATTCTTATGTAAAGTCGGACAGAAATGCTATTTTTTATAATTAATTTTTTTTTATTTTATATATTGGTGAATCAACCATTTTTAAAATTGTTAAAGAAGGTAAGATGGCCTCAGAAACGAGTAGTAAAATATCCACACCAGGAAAAGCGTTTAAAAAAGAATTGCCTACAATCAATAAACTTCTTACTGTGTTAAGAGATGACACAATTTATAAGTGATAGAGAAACTCCTCGTAAGCTATTACGAAATATTAGCTTTTGTTTAAAAAAACTCAAAGCAATCGCAAAGTTTAAAAAGAACGCAACGGTATTTCGGCATGGCGAGCAAAATATTTACAAGAATTAAAACGTAATGAAATGTCACCAAATAGTCGACCAGTCATATACTTAGACTAGACTTATATACATACTTCACATCCAACTAATAAGTGTTGGCAAAGTCAAGAAATAAATGGAGTTTTAGAACCTGTGTTTAAAGGGCAATGTTTCATTATTGTTCATGCAGGAGGAGAAACGAGTTTTGTCCGAAACTCAGATCTTGTATTTAAATCCAATACCAAAAGTGGCGATTACTACGACGACACGAACAACGTGAATTTAAAAAAAGCGGTTAATCGAAAAATTATTACCTAATCTCAAAGAATCATCATAAGTAGTTTTGAACAACGCTCCATACCATACCATCCGGTTAAATAAGATCCTAACTGCAAATACAAACAAACATCAAATTCAAAAATGGTTATCTGAAAATAATCTCGAATTTTCACTAGAAATGTCTAAACCACAGTTATTGGAGATTGTTAAACAAAACAAACCTAAGCCCGTGTACGAAGTTGAGAATTTATTTGCACAACATGGTTACAAATGCTTAAGACTGCCAGCATATCACTGTGATCTGAATCCGATTGAGACGATGTGGACTTCGATGAAAAGGAAAGTAGCAGACGTAAACATAGATCATAAAAATGAAAATATGCCACGTTTAACAACTAAAGCCTTCACTTCAATTGAAGCCTTGGAATGGAAAAATTATTGTATACTTACGTGTCTATGGAGGACGAATACCGCAAAAAGGATGAATATTTAGATCAGCCATTTTATAATAAACTTAGATAGTGATTCCGATACCGACAGTGACAGTGAATCATATTCTGAAGAAATAGGTGGAATTTATCCATTAAATCATTGTGCATTTTGGCTTCTTTAGATCACAATTACTGCATAAAAGGCTTTCAGTAATATTTAAAATTGTATTTTTATGAAATAAATGTAAAACATATGTTGTTTTTTAACTCTGAGTTTACACACAAACTACTCACTCTATTGCTTTGTCAATCACTAAAACATTAGAAAAAGGGGTAATTATTGGTTGCATAATTTTAAATATTTTTTGGTGCTAATGGCACAGATTTGAAAAAAGTATTCCAAATCAGTAAACGTTAAATGTTGGCAACCCACTTTCTATGGTAGCGCCTCCGCAGTTAAAAAAATTCACAAGTTTAATAAAATGCCGGTGTATAAGTATTATTTTATTGCTTTTTGGGAATTTTGATGTCACTCTGATAATTATTGTGTTGACTAGGTGAAAGCTATATATTTAAAATTATATATTGCTTTGTGAAAATATGGTCAGTTTGAAATGTTAGTCACAATTTTATTCCAATATTTCAATATTGTTCACCATTGACGCTTGATACATAATGGAACACCAAAGTTACACAGCAAATATTATAAATATAAATAATTATAAATACAAATATTATAAATTCCTAAATATAAATAAAAAAATATTGTAGAATTAAATACTATTCAAAATGGTAGAGTTTCAAACTATGTCACATAGTAAGCTAAATACATAGCTTTTTACTCTTGCTGAATATATGAATAATTTTAAGACTATTATTATTATTTGTTGTATACAATGGCTGGGAAAATCTTTTTCTGAAATTTCAACAGCATATCGTTCCGCTTAGACTTAGATTAGTGCGTGCGTGCCCAGAGCCCAGTCTTTGTTGATTCAGATATTATTATTATTTGTTATAATACATTTCATAAATATCGTAATTTTCAGCTTGCTATCACAATGGTAGAATTAAAATATAGTTAGTCATTGTCACCCCAAAAAGCAAACGTCAAAAATGAATAAAATTTTCTGATACATGGTACCCATTTTTCCTGAAAAATAATTATTCAAAAAACTCTGATTTAGTCGTTTAGTCCAGTTTAATCGTTTGGGAACCTTTGAGACAAGTACAGTTTTAGTGTTCAATTTAGGAAGTGGAAGAAATTAACTAATTTCCATTTATGGTGTAAAGCATAATAAGCATCGATAATTTGCTTACGGTAAGTAATATTAAAGTTATGGGCTCGTCTACTCAAGGATAGGAGTGTTAACTCAATTAAAAGGCTGTCTTTGTCATAATCAGTTCTCTGACCTTTCATGCCTATTCTTGTTTTTTAGTATATGAATGGTTACATACAGTACTTACTAAAAGATATTTATAGACTTGCGAGTACGCAATTGCAGTTTGTTTTGTTTGTAGATTCCATAAAGTGGATACATAATTGTTTTCAGTTAGGTTTTATTCTCAGGTTTGTTTGGCTTAGTCTTTTTTTTATTAAAATGTATATTTTGATTTATTTTTAATTAACTGTTGTCCATGCCACGTTTTATAAATTATGTATTGCTCCTAATTCATACAGATAGTTTGTGCAAAACCCTAAATATTGCTAGGATTAAATTAGTTGAGATTATTCTCTAATGCCTCTACCTGCTAATGAGAGTCCAGTCAAAATTGGTTCTGCTGTTTTTATATTAGCCTGCATAAGTCAAGCAACAGAATGACAGATAAAAAATGTATGTTAATATGCAAATATGTTTTTGGTAATATGCAAATAACCATACAAATTTAAGAGAAAAACCTTTATGTTTTGTTACTTTTATTAGTATGTGTATATAGGTTGTATGTTTTACTTAAAGATACTCTTAAACTGAAAAGGAGGGAGAAATGAATATATTTAATAAATGTGAGTGGAAGTTTTTAGGGGATGGTGCCAAAGAAAAATTTACCATTAAAAAATAAAGTACTTATTTTAAAATGGTCATGTATGTAAAATTTTTAATTGACAATAGTCTGTAAAAAGATCCCTGAATGTGGTTGAGGTAAAACAGTTGTATCAAAATTATAGCTCGAGATTCTATATTCATATTGATACTACTCTCTGTTTATTATACTGCAATTATAAGACAAGAATTCTCCTATTTTTTTCTCCTATTTATTCTAGGTATTCACATCTGACAATTCTTATAAAGCAAATAAAGAAATTACATCAGTGGCCTTTTTGTGTTGATTTTAAATATTTATATAGAATATGCTTTTATTGCATACCAGCTTAACACATTTTAGTAAAATAAAGTTATTATAGTTATGTAAAGTGTGCACAGGGTGGTTTTATTGCAAACTGCAATTTTTCCAGGCAACCTTTTTATGGATAGGATTGTATAAATATAATACATTTTGTGAAAAAATTTCATTTTTCTTATGGTGACAGTATAGAGACTATTCTTTTCCTACCCCTATACCTTCATGAGTATCCCACCATTCTACCCATGAAGGTATCCCATGCATATACTATTATAAAATTGTTAAATGACAAATTTTCGAAAATTGAAGATATTTAAAAACAAAGTAATCAGATCAACTAATTAGGGGCTTCTGAAACCAAATTTGTCGATGTTTTTTGGTTTGTACGTGTTTCACGCAAATACCAGCAGGTAGATTTTGATTAAACTGTTACAGTCTTAAAGATATTACTATTCTGACTTAAGTAATGCGACATGTTTCATCAAAATCGGTCCAATAGAATTGAAGATACAGCTTGATTCCTGTTTTATTAGACACCGTTAAGATACGAGAGGTCAAGTAAAAATGGTTCTATGGCTTTTTATATAAATGTATGATTGTGTTGGAATTTCCTATGTAGCGGAAAACCGACATTCATGCGGGCGGAGCTCTGGACAAATGCTAGTACTTATATATATTTATACAAACATCATTAAATACCTATTTAATGATGTTTGCATAAGTTTGTAATGTAATGTATGCAATTAGGAATAGAACATTAAGATAATCATGTGTTTTTTATTCTTTGGGATGATAAAAATCAACTACTTATAGTATGATGTTTTATACTTGTTAACTCTCTGCACTGAATGAATTTTTCTATCCGGCGGAGCAGCAACTCGAGCCGATTTTGCGCATATATTACAAGTGTCTTACAGGTGGCTAAGGAACCTATTCACAAACCAATACTGGGCTTCTGTCAACTGGAGATAACGAAATCTAGCCTAAACAAAGACTGTCGCCTCCCACTCGCCATTCGAGTTGCTGTACGAAACACCGTGGCGAGTGAGAGTCGCCGCTCGAGCGTAAAGGGTTAAAAGTATAGAATATTACTTTAAGTTGGCATACCCTAACACTGAATTCCATAATTCAAATAGGTTTTATACCAGCTCCCCTAGCCAAGTTGACTTTCTACAATCGTTAACGCTAATAGAAACGAAAAAATGATTCACTTCACTTCTTGTTTTATGGCGTTTGACCAATTTGGTACAATTCTGCTAGTATCCAGTTATGAAAGTATCATAAAGTTAGGGAATGGTGATCAGTGGTATAACTGCTTGCAACAAAGTGATTTCTTATCAACTCACTAATGAATTCTTGCTCATATGTAAATAAAGGGGCTTGTGTTAATATTTCGTGACCATCAAAATATCTAAAATGGTCCCCCCCTCCCGACGGAGCAGGGATAACCCCCGCCCCGCCCCGCAATCTGCCTCCTCACCGAGGCCTGCGACCCCGCTGAACCCCCCACGGCGGCCTCCAAGTCGAGGCTGGAGCGCACTCCGCGCTCGCCACCTCGTCCGGTGACGCTGTGAAGGCCTCGGGGCCAACAGCAGCTCTCGTTTCGAAAAAAAAAGATCTAAAATGGTATTTATAATATTAGTAGAAATACAAGTAAGGCAAATTATGCCAACCAGCATGTCTAGGTGGAGATGGAATGATGAATTAGGAAGACTTTTTAAAGGCCTTGCCTTCACACAATAAAGAGACAATTGAGTCCGATCAATAGAGTCTGCGATGGTGGTTCAACGTTGTTCGCGCATCATGCAAAAACTATATATGGGAAATCCTCGTAGATTTATATAAAAAAGGCTAAAAACCACTTTCACTTGACCTCTCGTACCTCAATGGCGGCCACCAAAACAGGGATCAAGTTGTATCTTCAATTGTACTGGGCCGATTCTGATGAAACATGCCGTAATATTTAAATCGGAATAAAACCTTTAAGATCGTAACAGTTTAACCAAAATCTACCCGCAAGTTTTTGTGTGGAGCCGAACAAACAAACAAACAAACAAAAAATCATCGACGGATTTGGTTTCGGAAGCCGTTAATTAGTCGATCTGAGTAGTTTACTTTTTTAATCTCTTTGATTTTTGAAAATTTGACATTTAACAATTTTGTAATAGTATAGAAATATAGATTGATAAAAATCAGATACCCTGTATAATTATGCTTATAGATGACTCATTATTTTTTATTCATTCATTACCTCTGACATAATCTACATATACAAATAAATTGAATTTTATGTTTGTAATAAAATAAAAATCGGGTATCGATGAACTTACAGTGAGATGGATAATCAACGGTAATGTTGATGAAGACATTGATGATCACTTCGGAGTATCGCCGACTATAGGTCGGAGTGTGGCAGGAATGGCAGTATCGGAAAAGGGAAGACCAGACGGGTGTTGTCTGGCAGGGCCCACCACCGCTTCGACAGTTGATCGCGGGATACGATAAGTCGCTATCAGACTTCATCACCGTGATTCAGCCTTCAGTGATAACGTCGTCATTCAAAAGTTGCGCCATCTGTTTAGGATGCAAGGTATTAAACAACGAAGTGGGTTGCCACACTCGATAAAATTCGATTAAAACAAGTTAGCCGATGACATCCCCGAGTCTTCTTCTTCATCTTTATTGGTTTGTTACCTTGAACCGTTGAATCCTCAATGAATCGGTGACGTTTTATAAGTTACGTTGAAGGCTGCTGCTAATTCTGATGTGGTTTGAGATGAATCTGCTTCCACTGTAGCAGTTCATCGTTATCGATCTCCGTCTCCGGTCGGCCATGGGGCTCATTGTTGAGATCAAAATTTCCAGAACGGTAGCGATCTGACCAAGAAGGCACTGTGTGTTAACTTGCTGTACCCGGTCCATATACGTCATTGATATTGCGTGCCGTCTGTGCTGCGTTGATAACACGAAACTCGAATCTGATATTAACGCGCAATTTCGATTTTTTCATGGCCACAAAAACAGCGAAATCAAAGAAAATCGCAAGGCGAGAGAACAAATGAGCAACAACTGATTTAAAAAAAAATGTTATATCTATTATGTATTGCTATTATAAAATTGTTATATGTATATTAAATTTTGTATATCAAAGATATTAAAAAAAAACTACTCAGATCGACTAATTAAGAGCTTCGAAAACCAGCTCCGTCGATGTTTGTTTGTTGTTCGGGCTACACGCAAAAACCAGCCGGTAGATTTTGATTAAATTATTACAGTTTTAAAGATACCATTCCCAACTTAAATAATGTAGTAGGTTTCATCAAAATCGGTCCAGTAGAATTGAAGATACAGCTTGATTCCTGTTTCAGTAGCCGCCGTTAAGGTACGAGAAGTCAAGTAAAAGTGGTTCTATGACTTATTATATAAATCTACGATTGTGTTGGGATTTCCCATGTGGCGGAAAACCGACATTCTCACGGGCGGAGCCGCGGGCAAAAGCCAGTAAAATTGTAAAACTAGACTTGTTCCCGAAACTGAGTCCTTATAAAAATATTTAGATATAGTATGACATACAAATCACTACAAATTTAATAATAATAATAATAAATAATCTCCTTTTCGTATAATAGCCCTGCACTGACCGGGGCTTGTCCTCGCGTGCACTCATATAGTGCACACAGTGATAATCGTCGGATGGTGTCACATCACATATATTAAATTGACAAAAGGGCCGCTACGTGTTGGCTTCGGCCCCATACATGCCTTATAAAAGTCCGGGTCACTATTGGCCCGAGATTTATGTTGTTTGACATACAGAATAATAATAATAATCGTTTATTGTCTTATAGTATTACAGGTATATAAATAATTCCATGTACATTATCAGTGTAGACAATGGGTGACTGGCTCAGCGTACGCTGACCAGATTCACGTCTGTTCAGCGCTGGTTTTCAGCCGGTCCCTCACTCTTTCAACGCGTTTAACTACATCAGCGGGAAGCGTGAATTATACAGATACCTTACATGATTTACATGATATATATTATCATTTTGACAAAATTAAATATAAATTGTATACAGCATAAGTTGTTGATGAAACTCATATAAATATTGAGTCAACTACCCTGTTGGAAGCTCTTAATTATTATCATGGCAGTTTTATTTCCAGGGAAATTGTTCCCGGGAAATCCCGTGTCACACACAGTAGATGAAGCGTCATTGGCGACAGGGTCATGCGCCGACCGCGCCGTTAATCATTCGCGAGGCACCGCCGGCGGTAATTGGACGCCGTACGTTGACTTTCACCTCATTGTGCATATTACTTCCGTGATCGTATTAATCACACAGTTGACACTGAACCTGCCGACATTTTCATANATTACATGATTTACATGATATATATTATCATTTTGACAAAATTAAATATAAATTGTATACAGCATAAGTTGTTGATGAAACTCATATAAATATTGAGTCAACTACCCTGTTGGAAGCTCTTAATTATTATCATGGCAGTTTTATTTCCAGGGAAATTGTTCCCGGGAAATCCCGTGTCACACACAGTAGATGAAGCGTCATTGGCGACAGGGTCATGCGCCGACCGCGCCGTTAATCATTCGCGAGGCACCGCCGGCGGTAATTGGACGCCGTACGTTGACTTTCAACTCATTGTGCATATTACTTCCGTGATCGTATTAATCACACAGTTGACACTGAACCTGCCGACATTTTCATATATGTGACATCTATCTATACTATTATAAAAGTATTAAATGTCAAATTCTCAAAAATCAATAATATTTTATAACAACCTATTCAGATCGACCAATTAGGGGATTCCGAAAACAAATCCGTCGATATTTGTTTGTCTGTTTGTTCGGGCGTAAGGTAAAAACCAGCGCGTAGATTTTGGTCAAACTATTACAATCTTAAAGGTACTATTCTGACTTAAATACTGCGGCACTTCTCATCAAAATTGGTCCAGTAGAATTGAAGATACAGCTTGATTGTTGTTTTAGTAGCCGCCGTTAGGGTACGAGAGGTCAAGTAAACATGGTTCTCAGGCTTTTTATATAAATCTATGATTCTGTCGGGATTTACCATATAACGGAAAACCGACATTCATGTGGGCCGAGCCGCGAGCAAAAGCTGGTAATATATACAAGTCATTTTAATATGAAGAGTGTAAAAAATAATAAACTTTGTCCTCGCAACCTTGGGCATCTAGTTATGTATGTGCTAGCTCTTGCCCGTGGCTTCGACCACTTGAATTTCTTTTTTAGCGAGTGGAGGTAATTTCAGAGTTACGCCCCAGATCTATTCCACAGGTGTGTAAATTCAATTTCATGAAAAAACAATCGTCATTATCATATTAGCTCACATACGTCCACTGCTGGACAAAGGCCTCCTCCAATGATCGCCACAACGAGCGGCTATGAGCTGTCAACATCCACCGATTGCCCGCGACCTTCACCAGGTCATCGGTACATCTAGTTGGCGGTTGACGCGCAATACGCTTTCCAGTTCGTGGTCGTCACTCCATCACTAGGACCCCAACATCCATCGGTTCTGCGAGCTATGTGCCCCGCCCACTGCCATTTCAGCCTTGCAATCCTTTGAGCCACGTCAGCGACTCTACTTCTGCGGATTATCTCATATCGAACCCTGTCTCGCAGGGAAATTCCGAGCA
>WUAW01003648.1:12773-26066 GCA_017165845.1 Thaumetopoea pityocampa | reverse complement strand
TCACATTTGCTTTCAGAAAAATATTTTTCCTTTGTACCTTCTGCATTAGCATGTTTCAATATAATCGATATATTTACGTGTTAAAATTTCGAGGTTGGCACGGAAATATGACGCCTGGTAGCCGTACTTTCGAATACAATGTGGGATTTCAATGTATTAAATATAAGAATTTTAGCAGACGGTGGGTATTTCCTGGTAACATGCTGTATATATATTTAGTGACATAACTCCAACCTGTGACTTAACAACGAATCGAAATAACTTAGTATTTTGTCATTCTTCTGTCACTCTATGTTACAAGCCGGGGCTGGAAAGAGGCCTCTAATGTGACGAAGACAATTTATTCTTGGAAGCACTCAACAAACACAAGCACGTTGATAATCGCTGATCCGGATCGTAGAATATTTCTTAACAGCTTTGCTGGCCTCAGAAGTCGCTGTTTGAAATCTCATACCTTCGCTCCGAAGTACTTGCAGTATCGCTGTTAGAAACTAACTCCGCTCGCTGAAGTACGCACCTATATGTACAGACACCTATATATTGGCGTACTTTTTCCGCGTTTACCGAACATAACCCATGCACTAATTGTTTACATAAAGGTTATGTACTCCGTACCGGTTCCGGAAACTTGGCACCCGACTCATGGGAATTTTGGCCCTATGTCACATGAAACAAAGTTTTTATCGGTATACTGTCACTTCACGGGTAGATATTTATACTTCATTTGTTTATTGCTGGTGATGTCGATAATTAAAAAGGGTGGAATTTTCTAGAGTTTTAAGTACTATCGCGTGTTCTAGAGTTTTAAGTACTATCGCGTGTTCTAGAGTTTTAAGTACTTATCAAGTGAAAAGCCCTGAAATGACAAGTACAATTCACTTCCTTTCTACGACGGTGTCATTTGAGGCGAAGTAAAACTGTGACTCGAGAATAAGAGCTATAATCATAGACTCTGTGTGAGCCTGTATTGTAGCGTTGAAGGGCTTCGGAAGCCTCCAATTGATGCTTCCCCCCACTGTATTGATACATCGAAGGACTTCGGGGTCATTGTGGATGAACAACTGGGGCTACGCTCTTTTGAATACTTCTAGAGAGGTACTTTAAACGTGTTCCCCAGATACCCTCACATCATGAGGTGCTTGTAATGACATGAGCTATACATATAACTAAGGTCTGTTAGGTCAGCTCAGAGATCGCTTCAGGTGAAAGCTCCGGGCCCTCACTTTGTGTCCATGATTCCCAATCGGTGAGACCCATAGGTAACTTCGTTGATACCCTAAGAAATAAATATATCTAACAAGTAAGAAATAAAGATTATAATAATGACAAAATATAATATTGTGAATCTTACTATCAATGAACACGATTTATTTCAGGTCTTTTAAGCTATTCAAGCTTTCATATTGACATTAATAATAATGTGGTTTCAATTCATTATTAAACTTGTGTTATAAACTTTTGCATTTAATCATATATTTATAGATAATTTCGTGGGATTTATGGCGTTAAATGTTAATATTTTATTGCCTCCACGTTTGCCTCCACGTTTTGATTGGGTTTAAGAACCGTAGTTGTCAGTGAATTGCTCGAGATTACGATTCCAGTCTTGGAATGATATTTATACACATACAGAATCAATAACTTTAAAATAGTTTAGGCTGCAGAGCATATCAAAAAAATATACATACATAAACTCGAAAAACATAACCCTCCTTTTGGCGCAGTCGGATAATAAACAATAATTTTAATTATAGGTACCAATATAAATACTATGATCAACCCTACAGATGGGTTCAAGCAAAGCCCCAAGTTTTATGAATTCCCTTTATTAGGTAATTTCAACGAGAGCATCGTTCCCACCTACACAGTGTATCCAGTACGCAACGTACTCGTTATCATACCCTCCTTTATTACGGCAATTCCGTGGCACGGCGGCTTCCACACAGGAGTGGGGCGGAATGTTAATTGCCATACCTGCACGATCCTTGCCAAAAACACTTGGCTTAACGAGATTCGGCTTTGTGATACAGATTTTAGTGACGGATTTTTAGGGCTCCATATTTAACCCAATAGAAGGCATTTGCTAGTTACATATAATAATTTTATTATTTACTAGCTGTGCCCGCGACTCCGTCCGCGCTTCCATCGATTAACCGAAGCGCGTTTCTAAAATATCGCGTATTATTTTATTCAATTTAATTTTATTGTTTGCGAACCGATTGGAATGAAACAAACACTACATGTTACAGGAAGCTTGCCACAATATCCCGGTGAAAACTGTATTCAAATCGATTTAGCCATTTCTGAGATTAGCGTGCACAAACGCACAGACAAACAGACAAACTTACAAACAGAAAAAATTTCTAAAAACTATATTTTTGGCTCCGGTAACATAAATACAACCTGTTTGGATAGTTTTTTGAAAAAATATTCATTGTACAGACACGGCTCGTTTACGATTTTATTATATGTATAGAAGATTGGAAATTTTATTGGTGAAGAGAACTTATTAATTATTTTGTTGTATTTTTAATTATGTTTTATTATTACTGGTTATTTCTTTTTATCTAAATAAATCAAATAAAAATAAACAAATGCCCTTTATTTCTCATCAATTAACCGAGCTTAACCCACAAAATTGTAAGTGCACTGGACAGTCTTATCGTAAGCTACGATGTCTTCTAGACAATCTTTCATCATCATCATCATCATCAACAACAGAGAACGCGGAAGTCCGCTGCTGGACACGGGTCTCGTTTAAAAGGACGGATTTGCCATAATGTCCATGCTTGGCAGGCGTCTTAGAGATCGCAGTTGATTTGGATTGATTAACAGGATAACACAATATCCTGGCGCATTGTTTAGCTGGTTCTCACAAAATGCACGGAAAGAAATGGAGTGACGCTATTATTATGCTGGTGCCATAAGGCAAATACACCAGACAACCTTTAGCGGGACAGAATTGCTTGAACATTATAAAGATATATTAAGGTCAGGGAGTTAGTCTTTCAGCTTGTCCGGCAAATAGACTTAAGTATACGGGTAAACGACCCCGGCCTCCCGAGCTACTACCGTCTCTCCCTTCTTCTTCCGAGATAGTAGTATCCTATATCCTATAGTCCTTCACCTAAATTCCATATTCCTTTCTCAATACACCTTTCCCACCTCATCCTATTTCATTTCCTCTCCATTACGTCGTGGGATTGCAACGAGGAACTTTAATACTTTTGATCCTTATAAAATGGCGGCGTCGTGGTTCACCATCCGACATGTCTCATTGCCCGCGGAGGCGAAATGTGGGCTGCGGATAGCCACTTTGCTACATCAAACGATCGTAGCAGGTGGAAGGAAGTGGTCTCTGCCTACCCTTATGGGATATCGGTGTGAGTGTATGTATGTATGTATTATAAAGATGTCAATTATTGTCATACACGTGAAATCCTTTTGATGATTATTGTAGGAGCGGCAGATGTGTCTACGAATACCATTTGACGACTAATTGGTGCAGTAGCAGTGATCCCGCTGTCTGTGCCAGTGAGACCCTGGTTCAAATCCTGTCTGAGACAAACTTTGAATAGTGAACACATATGTTTGTAACCGAGTTATGGATGTATTTATCTATATATGTATTAGTATTTACTTACGTAAGTATCTATATGGTTGTCTAGTACCATTTCGATAAAATCGAAATTGTGTTGAAGACAGGCCAGTTAGGAGTACACGCAACCAGCGAGCTGTATGAAAATATTGATGAAAAAATCAAAATATGTATGTCAGAATCATAGCAAGTGAAAGAAAGTGGTCTCTGCCTACCCCGGGGGAAAAAGGCGTCACTGTGTGTATGTATGTCTAGTACCTAAAATACAGGAAATCCTAGTTTGGAACTAGATTAATGTGTGGGAATGTGTCCAGAATATTCTTACTATTTATTAATTACAGTAAATTACAGTAACGATTATTAATAACGCATAATCGTAATTACTTTTTTATAAGTTTTCAAAGTCAATTCGATAACTAAATCAGCTCAACAAATTCCACCAGCACGCGTACGTTCGGCAGAAATTACGAGCTAACTCGACAACACTTCAAAACTTTATTATTTGAAGTGTCTGCTGGAGATTACCTAGTGAATATAACACTACACCTAGTGAATATAACACTACTCGGAAACGAGTACGTGAGTTGCTTTTGCGTGAATTATTGAAATCGTCTTATTAACTTTATTGTTGTTTATATATATTAGTATATATTATATGTATGTATTAATATTTTACACATACACACACACACACGTGCGCGCACACACACGAGCGCGCGCTCGCGCACACACACACACACACGCACGCACACACACGCACACACACACACGCACACGCACACACACACGCACACGCACACACACACACACACACACATACACACGCACACATACACGCACACACACACACGCACGCATGCACAGCTCTGTGGTACCTGTATTACAATAGTGTAACTGCATCTCTTCCACGGTTGCTGTGAGAACCAGCTAAGGGATGTACCACGATAACGGGCACCAGCGTTGTCCTGTTATTCAATCAAAATCCACTGCGATCTCCAAAACGCCTGCCGAGCATTGAAATTATGGCAAATCCCCCCTTTTTAAAGAGATAACGATGAAGATGCTAATGATATCTATATATAATTTCATTATTAGACTTAAACTTCTTACACAATGTGTAGAGGCGGACTCAATGCCTGAGGCATCCTCTACCAGACTACCTTTGGGCAGTGCTGAGATAATAAAACAAGTACAAAGAATATCTATCTATTCTATTATTACTATTATAACATTGTTAAATGTCAAATTTTCAAAAATCAAAAATATTTAAAAACAAACTGCTCAGATCGACTAATTAAGGGCTTCAGACCAAATCCGTCGATGTTTGTTTGTTTGTTCGGGCTTCACGAAGAAACCAGGAGACAGATTTTGGTTAAACTGTTACAATCTTAAAGGTACTATTCCGACTTAAATACTGCGGCATGTTTCATCAAAATCGATCCAGTAGAATTGAAGATACAGCTTGATCCCTGTTTTAGTAACCGTCGTTATGGTATGAGAGTTCAAGTGAAAGTGGTTCTTGGGGTTTTTATATAAATCTATGATTGTATCAGGAATTCTCAACTAGCAGAAAAGCGACATTCACCCGGGCAGAGCCGCGGACAAAAGCTAGTGACAAATATAAACATAACACAAAAGTAATCATAACATTAAAATATGCATTCTAATACATATATACCCTTTTCCCGCGGCTCCACCTGCATGAATGTGGTTTTCCGCTACATGGGAAATCCCGAAACAATCATAGATTTGTATAAATAGTATATATAGAACGACTTTTACTTGAGCTTTCGTACCTTAACGGTGACTACTAAAAAATAGTATAACTTATGTATATCTTCAATTCTACTGGACCTATTTTGGTGAAACATACCGCAATATTTATAAGTCGGTATAGTACCTTTAAAACTGTAAGAATTTAATTAAAGTCTACCAGCTGGTTTAACCGTGAAGCTCGAATAAACAAACAAACATCGACGGATTTGATTTCAGAAGCCCTTAATTAGTCAATCTGAATAGTTTTTTTAATATCTTGGATTTTGACATTTAACATATACACATAGCACAAATAAGAGCTGTCATCAAGTACCTTTGTTTGAAGAAATCTCTACCAAAGACATACACAGTGACTTGGTGGAAACATTAGAGACTGCTCCTCCATACTCAACAGTTGCTCGCTGAGCCAAGGAGTTTAAACTGGGCAGAACATCCACTGAAGATGAACATCGCAAAGAACGCCCATCCACGTCTCTAACCGAAAATAACGTGAAAAAAGTGGAAGATATTGTATTGGCAGATCGAAGAGTGACCATCAGGTATGTAGCTGAGGTCACAGGGATCTCATATGGTAGCATTCAAAGTATCATTGCTAAGGAATTGCATTTGACAAAGGCCTCTGCACGATAGGTACCGAGAATTTTAACTGACGAACAAAAGAGAAAACGAGACGACATTTCGAGGCTGAATCTCGAAAAGTTTCAAGCTACTAAACAAAAATCCATGACTTGGAAACGAGCTTTCTCACCGACACTAAAGAAATTCGAAGTTTCAAGTTCCGCGGGCAAAGTTATGGCGTCCGTTTTTTGGGACGTTGTAGGAGTTATTATGGTGGAATACTTGAAAAAGAAAGCCACTATCACGGGCTCTACTACGCAAACCAAATAAGGAGATTGCGGGAGGCGATTAAGGAAAAATGACGCAGCAAACTGCGAGCTGGAGTGCTGTTTCACCAAGATAACGCACCGTCACACAAAGCTGTAGTTGCGATGGCTGCCATTCAAGAATCAGGAATTGAACTTCTTGAACACCCTCCCTATTCGCCAGATTTGGCTCCCAGTGACTTCTACCTCTTTCCTAGGCTCAAGAAACACCTCCGAGGCAAGAAATTTGAAGACAATGGCGAGGTAATGATCGCTGTTGAAGCGTTTTGGAAAGATCAAGAGAAAGATTTTTTAAGGGAATTTTAGATTTAGAAAAGACATGGACTAAATGTATTGACTTATTAGGAGACTATGTAGAAAAATAAAAACAAATTTTAGCATAAACATTGTGTTTTATATAAAGTACACAACATTATTGTGATGATGATTTCGTCAATTCTTGGAAAAGCATTTCGCCAACTTTTGCTTTATAAGTTTATAGGGTGATGCATATCTTAACGTCGATTGAGATCGGTAAGCTATGTCCTTAAAATCTTTATTCTATGATTAGAATAAACATTTTTATTTTTTGTCACCGTTATCCATTATTGGCTGCGCCATGTTAGTTTCCGTATTAGGGGTACGTCAATCAAACTCGAGTGTTATGTCAAGACTCCTTTATTGAAACTGACAACAAACTCACTAATACATTTAGAATATTAATTGTATTTACATCAACCGGAATATCTATTCCCAATACGGTAATGGAGGAAATTAGTTACATAATTTCTATTTATTATTCTATATCCGCACAGAATTATGAGTAACCCAAATCTACAAGTTTGTCATCACATCTGGCACAGTTTAGGAACTATACACTATCCGTTAAATATGCGAATGCTACTCAATTATTTAAGCCAGTCTAAACAAAAGTTTAGACTGGCTTAAATAATTAACGACGTCTCAAAAATGAGACGTCGTTAATTTTCTAATCTCGTATCTGTCAGATCAGGTCAGGGAGTACTTAGTCTTTTAGCCTGTCCGGCAAATAGACTTGAGTATGCGGGTAAGCGACCCCGGCCTCCCGAGCTACTATTGTCTTCATATTTCTTCTGATTTAGTAGTATGGTCCTTTTCTCAAATTTCATATTCCTTGCTCAACACACCTTTCCAATCTCATCCTTTTTCTTTCCTTCTTTTTCGTGGGAACATAATGAGGAACTTTAACACTTTTGAACCTTATAAAATGGCGTCGTCGTGGTTCTGGTTCGTTAACTAACGCATCTCGTTCCCGGCGGGGGCGAAAATGGGTCACGGATAACTACTTTGCTACATTAAACGATCGTAGCAAGTGGAAAGAAGTGGTCTCTGCCTACCCCAATTCTTCGGTAGTATAGTGGTCAGTATGCCCGCCTATAACGCGGGAGATCGGGGTTCGATTCCCCGCTAGAGAACCAACCCAAAGCCGTTACTGTATGTATGTATTATGTTAGTGATTTAATAATAGGTGACTGGAAAAAATATTTTTTCGGAAAAAATGTAACTGCCTACTTGTGTATCACCGAATACGAGTAGTATTACCCAAAAAACATTCTTGCTCTTGAATGCAAGACTGGCAGAAAGATAGATACGATACTGAGAGTGGAGACAGGCAATGAATAAAATTATCATCATTATCACATCTCGAAACCGCAGTTTTTAGCTATTTATATATAAATTCCGAACAGCCGTCAATGTTACTTGATAAGAACAGATCCTTCGATAAGTAGTGGTCACGTCTCGCCAGGCTTACGAGACTCTTGCAATAAATGCAAGACTGAGTATGCAAGAACAATATCAATAATAAAAACTGGTTTACTGGTGCATCGGTCTTACATAGGCAATATTAAATATGAGAATAATCTTTTCTTTTACACAGAAAATCCTTTTTACACGCTTTATACTAGCTTGACTTGTATCTATCTATATAACAGAATCTTTGGACACGATTTTCGCCCACTTGAAACCATCGGATTGACTTGAAACTTTGCATACTTCTAAAGGACCGATGACAATACAATAATTACAAAAAAAAATTCAAAGATCCTGGCCAGGATCATCTGGATATTAAAAAAAAACGCGAACTAAAAAATGAAATATAAATAATATTTTGAAAAACTAAAACAACACGCTTTATTAGAAAACCGAACTAAAAAATAAAAAATAATTTTACAATCAAAAGCGTGGGGTGCGCTATATCAATTAATATATTTGATAATAAACAGATATTGCCCAAAGTAAAGTCACCAAGAAGAAAACGTAAAAGTCATAAAAAGCAGTTCGGTTTTCTTATAAAGCGTGTTGTTTCAGTTTTTTTTTACTATTATTTATTATTTGAAGATTGGTTGGTACAGTAGGCAGTAACCCTGCTTTCTGTGCTAATGAGTCCTGGGTTCGAATCCTGGTAGGGACACACTTTGTGTGATGAGTATAAATGTTTATATCCGAGTCATGGACGTATCTATCTATTTATGTGTAATGTTTCTCTATGTAAGTATGTATTAAATATCGTCGTCTAGTACCCAAGAAACAGTGAATCCTTGTTTGGGACTAGATTAATGTGTATGAAGTGTTTAAAATATTATATATATTATTATTTTAACGTACTTATATAAATCTGCCGTAGCCTTCATCGACATAATATTTAAGGAGCTTTTGATCCATTGAGGATGATCTACCAATGGCCATCAAATGTAAATTTGATCTTGTTTTGTCTGACAATCGTCAATAATCGTGAATAATATTGAAAAATTGGAATAAAAGTGTTTAACATGCAAAGAGACCATATTTTAAGGTAATAAGCCTGCGGGAACTTTGCTTAGTCAACGTGCTAATCTTGGATTTACGTCAAAATTCCCAATGAGCAATAAAATGAGATATCTCGGCATTTAATTAAATTATTAAAATTATAAAATTTTATAACTAAGTCAGACAGCCGTATGAGCTTGGATCCCTGTGCCAGCCCACTAGAAGGGAAAATTAAAACAAAATGTCAACCGCGTAATAACTCGAAATGATGAAGGACAAGTGATATTTATTTTTCATAAACGTCTTTTTGATCCGGTCCGTTCGCAAAAACTGAAGCAGAAACGCTATGCGGTTCTTGAAATATAACAGCCGTTTCATATCTTCACATTTTTGCGACGTCCACAATTGAATTTCTTCTAGAAAATTTATTTGCAATGGCCATTTCTGATATAACTTTTTGGCGAGTTTTTACGTTTTTTTTTCACAGCTTAAGAGCAAAGTTCAAAATTACCGGTCAATATTCACATCGATACATGAACTGAATATTTTGAAATTTGGGAGGGAGATATATCAACGGTTGAAAGATCAAAGTTGATAAGCGACATTTTGGTCATAAATAAGTTATGTATGTCATCATACGTAAATTATCTGCTTTTTCGAATGCGCTTACTCCCATGTCTCTACAATGATTTTTTGTCATCTATGCCCAAGTGAAAACTCAATCATTTGATTGATCTAATCACGATCAATTGATCTAAATGTCATAAAACCACATAAAACAACGTCGAATCAAATAAATAAATGCTTTGCCAATTAATGTTGATATTTTTCTTGATTCTAGAGCTTTTTCCACTTTCACGACATGACAATAAATAAAAAAAAGTTATGTCCATTTTTCTGCAGTTTCAAACTTTAAACTGCTCTCATGAACAATTTGGTTTTAGTCGCTTACACCCATTACCTTTCAATCGTCGATATGATAAGGGCTGACGTAGATCATAAATCATGATCAACACTATTATAAAGATACGATCATGCATGCCATGACTTAGTTTATTATTAAACTATTGATGCGTATATGATTGTTAAAAAGTCAGTTCAAATTATCATTCGCTTTAAACAATGACTGAAAACATCGCGAGGAAATCTACATGCACGGGAAATTTTCTCGATGGCGTGTGAATTTTGCCAATCCGCATTAGACCAGCGTGGTGGGCATGCCTAACCTCTCTCTCTAAAAGTAGACCTGTGATCTGTAGGACAGCACATGGTTTGATAATGGTAGCGAAGCCGCTGGTCTCAGCTAGTGTATTGATAACTTGATCCCGACAGTCATCCGGGGAAAATATTACTGCCATTATACCCTAAACCGTTGATACCCTAAGTGGTTTATATCGACCCCTAGGAGTCGACGATGACGTGCAAGGGGTCCACGCCAACTGTCAAAACCACGATTGAAAGTTAATAAATTTACAAAAATTTCGTATTAACTACGCTTTGGGGGTCCACCCAAAAGTGAAAAACATTACAAGTAATGTATGTATATTATAGACTAAGACAAAAAAGTTTGAGGACCTCTGCCCTAAACTAACGATTAGGCTATTTTTATATATAAATTGTAATATTTATATAAATAAAACCTGTACAGAGTTAATACATTGTAACATAAAATATAGAAAATGAGGAAAGATAGCTTTAATTCTTTATTGTACAAATCATAAAAATATGGTTATTAAAAATAAACGTACAAAGGCGAGCTTAACCCACAATTGAGTTTTCTACCAGCGAGTCTTTAATATTTGAAAGATGCGGCAGTCCTTGTGAGGGTATAAAGTACAACAGACATAAAATAAACCAAACATATACCACATAAAATAAATAACTGAAATACTATACCTGACAAATGTGTACATACTGAAATTCAATAAATATCGTACCAACTACATACTTTGCAAAATATAAATTAAAAAGAAATCATTAAAGGGTCTTTCTTATAAGGAGACGAAATGCTCTTTAACCTTATTCTGAAAAAAAAAACATCTAAGGAACAGCTATTTAGCGTTAAGGATAGCTATTTAGCTTTTTATTTTATGTATCCCTAAAACATGATGAGGACCAACATTTTATGCGTGGACAGGAAATGAGGTACGCATTAAATATCAGAGATACAGACGCAATAGGATGTATATAAATGTTACGGCCAAAATAAACTTTATGGGTTGCCGTTAATTCCACGCGTACGAATGTTGACATTCAGTTTTATGCGGCCATCTTTGAATCTGTGAAAACATTACCGTAATACGAAACGTAAAATTACCGCAGACTTACGGAGCGGTCTAAATATATGCAATAACGTAGGTGTATCTACACATTACCGCTCTACTCTTTCCCGTGATCAAATGGATTCTGCTAATCCGTTTTTTCAGTGTTACAAGCAATACTCACATCAGAAGTGACGCATGCCTTATTTTGAATTTATATGCGGCGCAAGCTGCAGACGGATTATTCTGAGATTAAAGCACATATTTTATGATTTTTATATATTTTATAACAATAATTATATTCTGGACAAACATTATTGATCTAGTCACAAACTGGGATCCTCTGTATGTTGGGTACTAGAAAACGAATATACACACTTATATAGATAAATATTAATTCATCTATTACTATTATAAAATTATTAAATGTCAAATTTTCAAAATTCAAAGATATTTAAAAACTAACTACAGATCGACTAATTAAGAGCTTCTGAAACAAAATCCATCGATGTTTGTTTGTTTGTTCAAGCTTCACGCATAAACCAGTGGGTAGATTTTGATTAAACTATTACAGTCTTAAAGGTACTACTTCGACTTAAATACTGCGGCAGGTTTCATCAAAATCGATTTAGTAGATTTTAAGATACAGCTTGATCCCCGTTTTAGTAGCCACTGTTAAGGTACGAGAGGTCAAGTAAAAGTGGTTCTTAAGCTTTTTATATCTATGATTGTGTCGGGATTTCCCATATAGCGAAAAACTGACTTTCACATTGTATTGTATATAGATAAATATGTCCATGAATTGCATACAAATATTAGTGGTTATCATATTACCCCTACATGGATTCGAACCCTGGACTCATCAACACGGAAAGCAGGTTCACTGCTACAGTGCTAATCAGGCGTCAATCAATTAATGATATTGATAAGATGGTGAAATGCAGTACCTTTTTGTATGAAATTGTATCATATAGAAATTTACTTAGTCAATATTTAGTCCTAGCGGTTGTGTCATTTTACAAGATGTTTTTAGCAGTGATATCATGAAGCAGTGATAACAATTTAGCAAGACCATACATGCCATTTTAGATTTCGATTTGGGATCCAAGGCACGCACGTCTCACTTCGAAATGATGCCTATTAATAACTAGCTGTTCGCTCTTCGCTCGCATGTTTAGTTATTAATCTTTAGTTTTAATTACCATACTTTCTATTTGTAAACGACATTTCTGGGTTCCCTTTTGGTGTTAAAATTATTAAGCTAGTTCACCCCTCTTAGGGGTAAAACTCTGAAAAATGCCAATATGCGTGAACGTTTATTTCTAACCAGAAACAAGTATATGAAATTTCGTACTTCTTCGTTCAATATTGACGAACCCCCCATATAAACTTACAACCCTTAATTCACCCTCTTAGAGGTAAAATTTTGAATAACGTCGATATACGTTTTGAATAACGTCGATGCTTACAATATAAAAGGTATTAACTGGCAAAATCTCATGTTTCCACAAACATAAAATTTTGGGGCCACACCCAGTGGTTTAGGTTAATAAATAATAAAGCAATAAAATATACAATTACTTGCCCTGTCTGACTATACAGGACAAGTAATTATATGTGTATATATAGATTTAATAATTAATTATTCGCTCGCTCCAAATGGTTAAAGAAAACTTAGTCAGGAAATCTATATGCCTGAGAGGTTTTCTCGATGGTGTGTGAAGTCTGCCAGGCCGCATTAGACAAGTGTGGTGGATTATAGCCTAACCCCTCTCATTCTGAGAGGAGGCCCCATACCCTGCAGTGAGACAGTAGATGGATTAATGATGATGGTGATGTGTGATATTTGTGATGAACCTATCAACCTTTATATTGTCTTTTACATATACTCTAGAATATTGATACCCAAAGTGGTCTATATCGCCTCCCAGGGATCCACGATGACGTGCAAGGGGTCCACGCCAACTGTCAAAAACACATTTGAAGTTAATAAATTTACAAAAATTTC
>WUAW01003643.1:8122-28076 GCA_017165845.1 Thaumetopoea pityocampa | reverse complement strand
CTCCTTTCAATTATATATCATTTTTGTATTTTACTTAATGCTTAAAATAAATAGAACAGATGAGGTTCAAGCGAAATAAAATATCATTTAGCTGCGGCACCGAGTGAGACGGGGACCGACTCCTGTCTCGCACGGTGTCTTTTTCATGTGTAATTTCTTTTTCGTATATACTTATTTGTGAGACATAAATGAATATTTTACGTTCTTTCTTTTTTTATCTAAATTAAAACTATTTCATCACATAGAGAGATATTTATGAGCTGTGGCAACATAGGCCTCTCCAATCGAATTCCAGCGCGATCGGTCCACAGCCACCTGCGTCCAGCGAGACCCAGCGTCGCGTCCTCACCAGGTCGTCGGTCCATCTCGTAGGTGGCCGTCCCACACTGCGCTGTGTGTGTGCGTTCTATAATTTACCTGTTGACGTATCAAATGTTATGTTCACTCCAAGAGTACGAAACGTTCCAACGGTGTAGGGTTTGGCTGGAGGAAGTTGGCTCGTGGCACCTCTGGATCACTACCCACGCGACGTGCGTGGTTAGTGATCCAGAAAAATTCATGAGTTTTTTTTAGATTTCTTTTCCGCCGTGCATATAAAAGTTTAATTTCAAAACCCACATCTTTTGGATGAATGCTCTGAGAACTAGTTGAGATGTACACCAGGATAATACAGTTACCAGGTAAGCTGTAACCAGTAAGATGTAACCAGCACAGCAGCGATATCCTGCGCTTTACCTACTGCTATCTCTAATGTGTCTCCCAAGCTTGGAGATTGTGACGAATTCCTGTCTTTATCGAGGAGTCTCCTGTCGGGCGGTGGACCTTCGTGGAGTGATGGTCTAGATGATTTTCTGTTCGTGATATCCGCGACACGTGTAATATGTCACTAGTTCGGGAGCTGTCTATACTAATAGTATAAAGAGGCAAATTTTGTTTGTATGTAGAAGGTAATCTCTGGATTACAGAACCGATTCTAAAACCCCTTTCACAGGTGTAGTGTAACTTGCTCTACTCCCGAGTGATAGGGACGCATTGCTCGGGCCGTGTCACGGGCCGACTAACACTTGTATCTCATTAATTTTAATAAAAATAAATTTTCAGTTCGAAATCACAGTAACAGGTCATAAGAAACTAAACGGTGTATAAATCAAAAAAAAATTCATGCAAAAACAGGTGTTCTTTTATAAGAAGTCATAAATGATGAAATAAACTGCAAACACTTATTTCTTGTGGCACGCGTGTAGTCCAAGCGGCCCGTGCACCTCTCTGTGCGACTCGTGCGCCCGCGCGGCCGCGGTTGTAATTCGGATCAGCGCGAGTCCGCCAGTCCGCGCCCCGCCCGCCGCTGGCCGCGCGTCGCCCGCGCACAGCTGCCGCCTGCGTTACGACGCCGCGGACGCGTCGTTAACGGCGCCATAAATTACACTTTCTATAATTCGGAGCCGGCGCGGCGCGCGCGCGGATCCGCGTCGGTGCGATATCGGCTTCTATCCGCGGTCACTACGTGCGTTTTTAATTTAAAGCGTTGGAAACTAAAACTAGAGGCGCGCCATAAATAAAATAGTTAACATAAAACCTGTAACGGACCGCGGAACCGGTCGCGACCGCACTAGTGTCCCTGATATGTTAGAAAATCGCCAACGGGCCGGCGACGGCGCTCGCGGCCCTCACAACATCGTTTTATTCTAAATTCTTTTCTTATAAAATTGACCGCTCTTTCAAGAATGTCCTGTAACGAATAATATGCCATCTCACACACGACCCCGGGATACACACTGAAACTGCGGCTTTTGTTATTCGTCGCAATTAATAAGATTACTAATAAAGAATAAATAATAATAAGATTAGATCAAAAACATTACAAAGTATAAATAATAATAATAAGATTAGGTAAGAATAATAAGATTAAATCAGGGAGTACTTAGTCTTTAAAGCTGTCCGGCAAATAGACTTAAATATACGGGTAAGCGACCCCGGCCCCCCGAGCTAACATTATCTTTTCTTACTCCTCCCGAGATAGTAGTATCCTATATCCAATAGTCCTTTTTCAAAATTTTATATTCCTTATTCCATATTCCCTATATTCGTGGGAACCAATGAGGAACTTTAACACTTTTGAACTTTATAACATGGCGCCATCCTGGTTCGCCGCCCGACACGTCTCGTTGCCCATGAGGGCGATATATGGGCTGTGGATAGCCACTTTGCTAAATTAAATAATCGTAGTGGATAAAAAGATGTGGTGCCTGCCTACTCCAATTTCATCCAGGAGACTCGAGTTCAATTTTGGAAAAGAGGAGTGATTGTATATGTGTAATAAGATTATTATGAAGTATGTGCCAGTACGTTAAAGTACATTGGTGGTCAAGAGGTGCTAAGCACGACCCGCATTCAAAAAGATCGCGGATTCGACTCCAGTCCCGTATCACTGCAGTATTTCACTTATATACGGTTTGCATTGTAGACAACAATATACTCAGCGGCGAAGGAAATCTTCGTGAGAAATTCACCAGGCCAGCGTGGTAGACTACAGCCTAACCCCCCTCCTGAATAAGGAAATGTCGTGACACTGAAGTGAAGATTAATATGGACCGGGGACGATGACGATGATATGTCAGTGTCTGGAGAAAATGCTTTGTTTTGTCTGTTTTATCTTGTGATCGATCAAAGAAGTGGGCCGGTAAAGGGCACGTCGGCAGTCTACTGGTGTTACTGTCTACGAGCTAGGTGTTGGGCGCCTAGTGGACAGCGCTGTGGGAACGCTTCACATCAGCGCAGTGTTTCAGACGTGGGCAAAAGACTTACGTGCAAACAAAGATAAAATATTGGCCACCAGTTCATAACCTTAAATATAAAAATAGTTTTATTAAAATCTATTAATACTGTTTCGAACACATATAGAGGATGGATGAAAGAAGATTGATGAAGCAGATTTATAAGACGAGTCTGAATGGGCAAATCGGTAGGGGTCGACCCAGGTGAACGTATATCGAAATCGAAGTCGTGTTGAAGAAAGGCCAGGTTAGGAGCACCCGCAACCGACGAGCATGTATGAGAGCGTTGATGAATGTAAAAGAAGCGAAAGATGTATGTCAGGATCGTAGCAAGTGCAAGGATCTGATCTCTGTCTACCCCAGCGAGAAAAAGGCGTGACTGGTATGTTGGTATGACATATTAACACTGGGTATTATAATTATAAAAATTTAATAATTTATTATATAATATCCTAAAACAATTGCGTGAAACTAAACATAAGTAAAATACTTAACTAGCTTCGCCTAGCAATTTTTAAAAGTTATAAGCTTTGAAAGGATAATAATATAAATAAAAACATCCTATTACTAATATCGTGCACTAAACGGGCGCTCGCTATCTGCGCGGACGCATCCCCGGTCCCAGGATTCCGTTAGTGGTTCACATGGGTGCGCATCCCTTTCGCGCGAGTCAAGTGATGGCCCGCACAATGGCCCAGCTGCCGAATCTCAGCCAGGTGCCACCACCACACGTTCGTGTCAAACAAAAATAAAACTTAAACCTAATACTATAGAGACCACCATTAAAATAGAACCAGACAGGACACTCCACGTCCAAGTACGAACAGAAGTAGACTTAGTGCTATTGTTATATGGTTTAAATCGAATCGTGACGTTAAATCGAGTTCTGTGTAGAGAATCGAGATGATCGCAATAGACAACAAAGCGCCCAGTGATCTGTAACTAGTTCTACAAATAAAAATAATTACCTCCGCACGCAACTCGGACTCCGGACGTGGTCCCTTAGACGTGGGGAGCGTCAACAACATTTGATTATTTTAGAAAAAAACTTATAATAACATATACTACGGTACTAAGTATTTATATGTAGTAAACAATTAAATAAATGACACCGCAGTATTTTATGGGCATAAAATAAAATTAAACATTAAAAAAACACTAAAACAAGAAAAAAAAACAACAGAATATGCGTGAATATATAGGTGTTATTATAATTGGATGTCAAAAGGAGGTCAAAGGGAGTTCTGTCATCGGGGACAAATGCGCAAATGTTAATTTATGCAAAGGGGAAGTGGTAACAAAAACACAAATAAAGCTTATGCACCTGAGCGGCGCATGCGCCGCGACAGACGCCGGCGCAGGCGCAGACGCGGGTGCGGCGATCTGCGGCACACTCGAATTAATTATACAACCACTACGGGTCGGCACGCGCCCGCCACAAGAGGGACACCTTACGCCCGTTCTTTAGCATCTTCCGCTGATTTACATAATATTTGCGCGCGCGGCCGCCTCGTGGGACGAGAGGCCGCCGGCTACTGGGAGCGGCCCGAGGGACTGCGACAAATATTGACACAAAGGTTTCGGATTTGGGACAAACGCACCGTGTTCGGCGTTGAGAGGCGTTGTGACAGTCCTAACATATAGTAACACTACTCGTACACTTTTCTAATCGTCAGTAATACCGTTGGAAGGGAAGTAGGAGGTTGCAATTTTAATACAAAAGGTCTTAACTGAAAGGAATACAAGAGACCGTTACATCCGAGAAGAAAAAGTCCAATTACAGACGGTGACTGGAGTTTTGACAAACATGTCCGCAAAAAGTCCCTCCCGTTGATGGTTGTTCATCGGCGCGTAAACACAGTCGCCGCATTTGCAAGTGAATGGAATTCGATCCCGGATTTCGTTCAAAAATATTACACCTGAACAAAAGCTAATTATACACTCAGAGAGCGGGCCCCGCAGCAGGCGGCGCACAGTCCGCCGCCTGCGGGGCCCACCGCGCGCTACGTGTTAATTAGCGGATTTTCTCACCTTTTGACAATATTTTTTTTCTGGTACAGGGCGACGTGAATACATGAAAAAATCTTTACCGTACAATATATCTTGAACTTTTTGCGTGCTAGTTATTTTTTTTTTGTGTCATTGTTATCTTAACGGATTTGTCCTGTGTTTATCAATGCCTCCGCGTTTAATATAATATCATTCATTGGAATTCGTTATTTTAATCTGTACCTAGATTAATTTTCTGTCTTACTTTTGCGACTCCTTAAAAAGGAAGGATTTTCCATAATTTCGACACTTAGGTTTGACTGAACAACAGGATAAAGCTGTTGCCCGTTATATCATAGTATTCACAGCTATCCATTACTTCTCATTTACCATCTCATACATCCACTGCTAGGTCGTTTCCTCTCCTAAGTACCCTTGATGATACAATGAACTGTTTCTGACAGTTGCAATCACTGCAAGCAGGTAGGCACAATGACAACTTGAATTTTAAACTTAGTTGTGTAAAGACTGGGTCTAAGCTAAGCTCGAGGCTTGTGTTTTAGGACAGAAGGTCTCCACCCCCCAGGCAAAGTTACAATATTTATATGGTGGGTTATGACATATACTTCTTTATCGTCATCATCATCATTTCAGCCCGTAGTTGTCCACTGCTGAACATAGGCCTCTCCAATCAAACTCCAGCGCGACCGGTCCAGCCACCTGCATCCAGCGAGACCCAGCGATCCTCACCAGGTCGTCGCTCCATCTCGTAGGTGGCCGTCCCACACTGCGCTTGCTAGTACGTGGTCTCCATTCGAGGACACTTTTGCCCCATCGGCCATCCGATCTTCGAGTCCTTCATGGCCAATGTTATATGCGAATGTGTGTATTAACGAGTATGTGCTCAGATTGCAACACGAAATGGTCACAAACAAACGAACAAATATGGATTCCCTATGCGCTCTACATACTCAGCTGTATTTAGTAGTTACAGTTTAATTATATAAAATAAGTTCATAAGAGTCAGTTGTACTAAATCTTGATACCAATTATTTTACAAGTTTATATTATGTAATAGTTAGGACTTCAATACTCTTAAGTTATGTTATTAATTGATGTTCTGGGAGATGGGGGCCTGGTGATCTGTAATACAGGTTTCACCTACAACAGACACCGGCTCCACACAGATTATTTTAGGACTATCTTTTGTTTGTTTTAGTATTATAAGTAATTTGTGAGGAGAAAATAAATATATATTATTATTATACCCAAAATGGTCTATATCGCCGCCCAGGGGTCGACACTGACGTGCAAGGGGTCCACGCCAACTGTCAAAAACACATTTGAATTTAATAAATTTACAACAATGTTATATTAACTACGCTTTTGGGGGTCTATCTAAAAGTGAAAAACATTACAAGTGGTCTAAAAGACAAAAAAGTTTGAGGGCCTCTACACTACATAAATAATAATGCATTAACGACTCCAGTATCATTTCCGTTTGAAGGCACTCCGCTTGTATTGAATCGGTGTTGGTGTCAGACGCTCGACTCGCGCGACACTGAAGGTAACGGCTAACTTGATACGGACTGCACGTTGAGTGCAAACGATCGAATGTGGAAGATCTAATAAACACATTTTAATGTTTTTTTAGGATTATCGTTCAGTACCGAGGCTTAAGAAGTACGTTTTTAATTTAGATTTTGCGTTACGTTGATTCAGATATCGATTTTTCTGAAGTATACTATCCCCCTATTTACACGGTACCCGTTTTACACGATTTCGATTTACATGGTTTAAGATGTTTTACTCTTGTTTTAGTTAAATAAACGACTGAATTGAGCACACGTTGGAAGTTTATTTCATTTTACACGGTTTATTCGAGATCCTGTCGTCAGTGTAAATCGGGGATAGGTGTATACATATATGTACATACTCGTGTGTCAGGCGACATATTACACATTCGTCTCCTTCTCGTGTGGTGTACTCGAGTGACGTGGCAGACTCGCATAACGTGAGACACCTCTAACAGAGTTTGTCGTTTATAGTAAAACCTGTTCGCAACAAATTCTCTTTTAATATAATATTACATACTATTAATTAATCTTCTGCGATTGTTTTCCTCTGAAGCGCTGGAACCTCGTGTATTTTGTTCGGTTCGTGTTTGTTTTTGCGGTGAGTTCGTGCCAACAATCAATAAATCACGCTGGCGGTACCCGAAGAACGCGACTCTTGAAGTTATAATTACGCACAAGTACGCACACGTTGATACATTCAAAACGGTGCATGTCATGCACGTGCGGCGAGTTACCACCGCGGTGACGCCGGCTCCACTAGTGGCCGTCACAAACGAACGCGAAACATAGTACATATACATATGTATATAACGCGCATGTAAACACCTTCGTCAATACGAAGGTCTGGGCGACACGATGAGTCGCCTTAGATCAGGACTTGCGTCTGATTACGAAATAAAATATGCTTTTTTATTTCACTGTATCGGAAAACTAACGAGTATGTTAGTGGTCTAGTGGTGTTGGACATAACTCACGGTCAAAATATTGGCGGTACGATTCCGATCGAGCACCACTGGATTCTTTCAATCTCATGTACGGTCTACATCGTAGACTAAAGTACACAATGGAGAAGGAAACTTGCTGAAGAAACTTGTATTGTTTGTGAAGTCTATGAACTCGCACTAGACTAGCAGAGTACATTATGGCTTCAGTCCTCCCTGATTAGGAAAACTCCCTCCGGTGGTGTGAACGAATTTGGACTAGGGGTAAAATACTTACTAATATGTAATTATCTATTTCTACTGTTGTTAATATTAAACAACTTTAGAATTTGGCAATTGCGAAAAAATAATGTACTGTAAAGGACTTCAAGAAGCTGAAATTCATAAACAACAGCACGAGAAATTAAAGATTTACGATATAATAATTAGTATGAAATTCGTAGTCATAATCGTCATATCAACCTATCTACTGTCTCACTGTTGGGCGTGGGTCTGATCTCAGAGTGAGAGGGGTTCTCTATATTCCACCTCGTTGTCCTAATGTGAGCTGGCAGATTTCAGACCCCCTCTATGAAATCTCTCAGGAACGCGTTCCTCACGCTGTTTTTCTTCACTGTTTGAAGAAAGTCACTATTAATTAATAATTGTCACTCGCTTATATATCAAATTTTATTTCGCCTGTAACTGGAAAACTACGTCTGAAACAATTCCTTTCATTAGAATAATAAAACTTTTTAACAATAAACAAAACCAACTTCAAGAAAAATCTACTCCAATAATACACTAGAAAGTAAAAAATAATTACGTTATTCATTTGCTTTGATTAATTGAAGTTATTTTTAGAATCGGTGCCAACCTAAATACGTTAAGACTATAAAGAAAAAATTACAATCGAATATAATTAGAGATGTATACTTTGCTACTTTCTTGTATGGTATATCTGTAAACCTCGGCTGGCATCGACTCCAAAAATAACAATAATTGTATATCATTGTAGTAGGAAATTGATCGCGATATTCAATTAATTAAAGAAATTAAATAACGTAATTATTATTTTTTTACTTTTTAGTGTATTTTAGAGTAGATTTTTCTTGAAGCTGGTTTTTTGTTAAAAACTTTTTATTTCTTGCTTTTCAGTGAATAACACGTTCTATGTGTAACTTGTTCATCAAGTACGATTATGGGTAGACCTATTAAACGCGCTGCCTATGTGAGGAAGCGCCGTTTTAATGAGAGTTTTTAAAATATCGAAAGGCGTGCCCACCGTCTCACATTAATTTGCTATCGTCTTTCCAATGAAACGCAAAATCAACGCGCCCACCGTCTCAGCTTGGTCCACGAGCGTCTATCCAACGAGACGGAAGATTAACGTGTTCACCATCTCATTTTAATTCACGAGCATCTATTCAATGACACTGAGGACTAACGCGCCCACCGTCCGGGCCACACTGCATCTCATGGCAATTCCATTAAGCCTAAACACGGCTAGGTTACTTTATTTTATGACGAAATTCCGGCGTCCACCTTCCCGATTCGTGCTCTTTGTCGTTAAGGTGTTCGGTAAGGAGTACCTACCTAGTCTTTGATTGTCATAAACCTACTAATATCTCAAACACTACACATTTTTCTATTCGATTTTCATGATTTTCCTGATATATCTTCGGAATCCAAGGTTCAATGCCCACAAAAATAAAATGAGACCCACTTATGAACGTCCACTTTCTAATAAAAAATAATTTTTAAAACTGGTTTATAAATGACGAACTTTGAGTTAACAAACATAAAAAAAACATATACAACCTAATTGAGAACTTCCTTCTCTTTTTGAAGTTGGTTAAAAAGTCTCGTTAATTCTTTTCTGGTACTTCTACATTTTTCTAGACTGTTTCGAATAAATATATTTAGATAAATGATTTTATATCTGTAATAATATGAACAACGATGACAATGCCTGTTGATGCATACGTAGGCACTACTGTGCCACACGTGACGCCATCGCCTTGGTAGTTTAGCCGTGAAGTGGCAACAAACAAATAAACAGGTGCTCCTGTTGTCGCGGCCCGGCCCCGCGGTGGGTTCGAGTGATCGACTGCCTTCCACGTCATCTCCTCAATCCCCTAAAATTCCTGTTCTGATTAGCGCCATTAAGGAATCAGCCGAGACTTGCCATTTTACGTTTATGTTTTTCTCTGAAATACAGAGGACCGTCTGAAATCATCAGGATTATATTTTTTCCGACAGGAAAATCTATTGGTGCTCAGCCGAATTTAAACCAATTTCTTGATTGAAAGATGAGGTATCAGTCCATTTACTGCCATATTATATAGTAGGGGCTTTAAATTCCATTGATCTACCAAAACTTACTACTTACTTAACTTACTTTATTAAACTGGTGGCACTTAACAAAGTGGCTCAAAATGTCCTCAGTTCGATCGGCGTCACCCGGGCCCGGCCCGAACTATTGACATGTGTACAATAGCGGTCGGGGTACCAACAAAACTAAATAAAAACTGAAACCGGATTTCCAAAATCCCGTTCCGTCGCTTCGGCAAGAAGTTCTGTTTTCGATTTCTATTCCGATCGTTTGTTTTTTCGAGCCATTGTTGGTTCTGTCGCGGCTGCGACACGCGCACCCATTTTTGCAGTCTATTCCATTGTTAGCGCTCCGAATGACATTTGACGGACGCGCGGGCGAGTGCCGCGCCAGGGGCGCCAGGGGCGGCGGCTGCCTCGGGGTCACCTACCACTCACATGTTCCAATAACCATATCGCTTATTTATTCACATTAAAAATACTATAATATAAACAGCTGACAGTGTTTCCATCGAATGTCTTAAACACTGTTCGGAGGGATCTCCAGGTCTATTCTAAATGCGGACAGCTCAGCGCACTGCATTGGATGATGTTTGGTCTGGGGTGGTTATTTTATGATTTTCTTTAATTTGGAGCGCGGAGCGCTGACAGAATTTATACGTTCCCCGCGGTCCTCTAAGTTTTTAATCTCAATACGTCACGAGAACCAGCTGTAGGGTACACCAGTGTGATTAGCGGTATCATTATTCTGCGATTTAATACGCATAGTCTAATATTTTTTGCTTTATTTTCAGATAACAGGATTCTCTTGCTAGAACTAAAATTAAACTGGATGCTGTAGTTGAAATCTTATCATGACGCCAGCTACAGTAGTAAACTCAACATACCGTTAAGTTACCTACGGAAGCCCTCACTACTATATACATTACCTACACGGGCTGTTTGGAATTGTGTTCGTCAATCATTACAGAAACATTATAAATCCGTTTCAGAGATGTCAGGATTCATAATGTTTCTATAACATGGCTGTGATAGCGTGAGTGTAAATAAACATTATTGGAAAAACAGCGTTGGATTCGGCGACTGACCTCTTTCTCGAAGTTGGATTTACCTAGCTGAACAACGTGTCCCACGTGTATGTATTCTAACACAACTTCGAGAATAGAGCTCTCTAAGACTATTGGGTGGAGCGGAACAAGAGCATTAACCATAATTTCGGTTTTACCCATATTCATTTTTAAGCCCAGCTGTTGAGAAGCTCTATGGAGTTCTTGGAGCATTATGCTCTGTCTGTAAGCGATTCTGCCATGAATACTACATCATTGGCAAATCGAAGATAAGTGATGTACTCGCCCTTGATATTGATGCCTAGTCCGTTCCAATCTAGAAGCTTAAAGACATCTTCCAGCGCGGCTAAATAATTTCGGAGAAATAATGTCTCTTTGTCTTACGCCGCGCTGCAATCGTATTGGTTTTGAACTTTGGTTTCGTATACGAACTGATGTAGTGGCATTTTGGTACAAACTCTTCAATACTTTGATGTACTAATAATCAATACGGCAACGCTGAAGTAACTGGAGCACTGCCCAGGTTTCCACCGGAATCGAAGGCCTTCTCATAGTCCACAAACGCTAGGCATAAAGGCAGACTATACTCCTCTGTCTTCTGTATAATCTGCCGTAGCGTATGAATATGATATAGATCATATTCATACGCTACGGCAGATTATACAGGTTTCCGAAAAGCCTTTTCGGAAACCAGCTTGTCCGGGAGGCTGGAAGTCGTCAAGCCAGTGTTCGAGACGGTTTGTGACTAGTTGTGTCTTTACTATAATTCTGTATGTGGTACTGGTCCTTATAGAGCAATATTTTGTTAAACATTGATTCACTCATTGAATGAAACCCCGCACCTGATATAAGGAATTTTTAATTCAATAGTTTCCAACTCGAACTATCGACGGAACTGTGGCAGAAAGAAAGATATTATCTTCATCTCGGTGAGTTTGGGTTAACTTTAACGCCGTTCGGCCGAGAGCCGAGCACTGCAGGCGAGGCAACGGGATTCCTGTTATCATGTTGGGTCCCGTCATCTTGCTCTAAATTACTTTTTGTGTTGTGTAAAAGGAACGCGACGCTCGCGCGGTCGCCATCGCTCGGAGCAACACTCGACCGAGCCTTGTTTTAAGGGTCTCGAACCCTTTTTCTTACCTGCTGCCGCGGCCCAGGGTGCCTTTCGTGTTCCTTTTAGCTATCTGCTGTTATTGTTACTTTATAAGTTTATCATTCTCGTGCGTTCATAAAAAACTCATTAGCGGTGCTGTTAATATAAATAATGTTACTTCCATTCGATGTATTTGAACGCGAAAGATGACATTCTTTGACATTGATTTCTGGTTTCTTCGAAAACGTTGTGTCTTTTACGTCCCAGTTATCACACACCCACGCTTGTGAGTTTACCAGTAAACATATAGTACACAATACATTACCATTGTTCAAGCATTTGAAATGACAGACTATCGCCGTAACTTTACTGGATGTTCCACTAAAACTTTTCCGCTCTATTCTTGCTAAACGTCTAGCGAGTTAGACTTGATATAGCGAGGGTACTTTGTTACTTTATCAAATAAGCCTCTTGTTTTAATATTAAAAACTTACCATTAAACGCTTAACAAATTTAAATTTATTTTCCTGGTTACTTTTGATTTCGTAATGAGCGATGTGATGATGTTGACATTAATTTATTAGAATACTAATGTACTAAACAATAATATAATACTCTGACAGTGGGGGATAGCTTTCAAACGTTAGGCAAAATCCCGCGCAAAAACTGCACGCTGTTGCGCGTCCGGTTTGCCAATTATGCCGTGCGCACGCGCCTCCAAAAAAACACGCCGCCCGACCATCCCAACCATTCTTTAAAAGCCCCAACTTAAATAATAATGCAGTAACACGCGAGAGCATTCGCAGAATGCGATCCGCGAATTTCGTTTCCAAATTCCTCCGGCCCCAGAGGTCGGGCGCGTTTTTGTCGCCGCTATTGTCTGTGCACCTCGAGATTTGTATTTCTGCTGTTCTCGACGCTTTGTCGGTGCATCTCCCGAGGATGTTGCACAGATGTCTGTTTCGTTTTCTGGCATTGGTGAATCGAGATCAAATCAAATTTGATGAGATGGGTTCCTCTCCTAGATCCAGCTCGACTCCAGTCACTGTAAAAGAATGCTAAATCGACCGTCTGCGGCCCGCGGTCTCGGGCAGCCTTTTAATAATGCAAGTTATATAGCTGTAATGGAGTGCCCAAAGTTTTTTGTGGGCCAGCGCGATTAGTCCCTCTCGGCGATATGAGGTCGCACACCCCGGCCCTATCATTACCGCAAACGATCCTAATAATATAATAGTCCTGTCACAGCCCTTTAAGGAAACAACTTTTTAAGGGACAATTTTCGTAAGGGCTCATAATAGGCGACGAAATTTAGCAGTCGTTAAGGACCTGTTACGGATTATTTCTGTTCGTCTTTACGGTGTTTATCGGCGGATGGTCGGCCATTTAATTTGATTCGTTTTTTTGCGGTTCATAATAATAATATACACCGTTCATCCTAAACGTCCTGTGCCCATACAACATCTGCATTTAATTTTAGGTATAAAGACGCAATGACAACCGGTTGCTGGTTAACAAGGACAGATCTCACTTTTGATTTTGTAAAATTATCATTCTATAATACCATGAGTACAGCTGGGGACATCACTAGTCTTAGATTTCACATCATACGTGTTATTTGCATTAAATTAATTTTTATTTGCTTAAAATTACGAATATCAAACACGACGAAAATACGGATGTATTTTTTTTATAGTCCAGATAGTCCAAAATACATAACTTAATTTTGACTCAACTGTTAATGGTTTATTCACATACGCACGTTTTAATTTACTACATTTCAAATTCACAATTAAAATACATTTCATTATGTAGAAATGTTGTTGCGCAAGTAACATTGTAATTATATTTTTGTGACTGACGAGCGCAGGGGCTCAGTTTCACGGTGCGTCAGAGACTGGACGCGGCGGAGGCTGCGCGCCCGGCCTCGCGACGTATCGGATAGATCGCTGCACTCGGTGTTTATTTATAGCGGCACAGTTAAATTATGAGTTTATAGATTCAGTAGCGCGCACGAGGCATTAAATCATCGTCCACGTCTAGCGTTAGCTGCGCGGTGTTCGCGCCGCCGGCCGCGCGGGGCGGCCCGCGCCCCGGCCCATGCTAACTCTTATTACAGAAGGTACGACTGCGAGGTGAGTCTTGATTATCATACTCCATAACCCCACAACACCTGCGACCTCTAATATCATTCAAACAGCACTGCTTATGTGTCTATCGAATCACGGAGAACCTATTGAAACGTAGCGTGTTCACATACGAAGATCTTGAATCAAAGCGAGCCAAGATCCATTACATGAAGTGACATTAAATCAAGAATTCTTGAACAAAATACAATATTACCCCGAACTTAGGCGACAGGGGGCGCTAAACGATAATCGCATATGTCGAATTCGTATAAGTACAGGTATTCGCACATAAATTGTTAGTTAGGGCCGATAACGACAGAAAATAATTTAAGAAAAAAACAGTAAACTCTATCTAAGATTTTAACACAGAAAATCATATACCGAAGTTATATTGATGTAAAACGTTTCATAAAATCTAACAACGTAGTGTACCGGCTCAAAGAAAATCATAAAATCTAACAACATACGAGTAGTGTACCACCTCAAAGATTTTTTCTGGTGCAAAATTTCCTCGTTGCGTATTAATAATTATAATCGAGTTGGTAGCGCTCAAATAAAAGACGAATCGATGAGATTAGAAAATCGCATAAATCCGGGTTCGTTTGAGTCGGGTTGCGTAAGTCGAGATCTTACTGTACATTGGTATTCTCTTGAATACTGTGGGTATCTTTTTTGAGGGGACCACTAAATTTGACCGAGCACTATATCTTTGGTTTAAATAGGAAAAACCAACAAATGGCAAAAATTTGGATTTTTAACCGATCTTGGACAGTTTTTCCGCTGGCTTAACTAATTATCTGAAATTCAAACTAGAAAGCCAAAAATGAAGTCTTCAGTATGTGCACATTTTAACTTCGTTATCGTTCAATAGTCTTATGAAGCACTTTAACACCTAATCAATTAATATTTATCTCTCGGAAACTCCACAGTGCATATTCATAAGTATTTAATGTATGTGCGGATTTCAAAATTATTAACTTCTACATAAAAGGTATTGTATTTTGTTTTTAACACTTCATAGTAAACATTTTTTTAAAAACTATTCTGTTAAAGTATTTTATTGTATTTTGATTTATTATTAATTAAAATTGTAAGTAATATACATAAAAATGTAAAATACACGCATTCCATCGATCGTCTCTTAAATTTCATCAATGAAGGAGGTAAAATTACATAAACTTCTCACTGAGTTTTATTATCAGACATATTTCGTGCGTATGGCAAAAGAAGAACTAAAGTCCTGCAAATGCGGTGGAAATGCGTTCCCTGCGGAGTATCTGTGGAGTCACCCTGAGTGATCGATTGAGGAATAGCGTGGTAAGGGATCGGTGTAAGTTGAAGTATGATGTGGTGACAAGGATCGAGAAAAGAATCCTCCAATGGTTTGGTCATTTAGAAAGAATAAATTAGATTCGATTGGCGAAACAAATATACCGGGCAAATGTGAGTGGAAGTGTCGGAAGAGGGCGCCCAGGAAAAACTTACCTTGATCAAATCAACAAATTGTTTCAAAAAGGTCAAGCTCGTAGCACCCTTAATCGACGAAAGTGTATGAAAAGATGTATGGATGTGGATGAGGCGAGAGAAGTGTGTCACGGTTGTAGTACGCGGCAAACTATGATGTCTGCCTACACTTATAGAACACCGACGTGAGTGCATGTATGTATATATTGTATTTCGTACGTAACCAAAGCTTATTTATGTGGAACCCATCAAGTATCGCCGACGGTGCGCGAAAGGCGTCGCGTGGCGAGCAAGGCGCGGACGCCGGCTGTTGCCGTCCCTCTCTACACGATATTTCGGAGTGAGACGGGCGCGTATTTCATACCGTACTTATTAGATTTCAGCGTAATAAATAATTAAAATATATCTTGTTACAGTATTACTCTTTGTTTGGAATATTGTATTTATTATTACATAATTAAATTCATTTCAATGTTTATTAACAAATATTATTATCATCATCATCAACACATCAGTCCACAGACGTCTACTGCTGGACATAGGTTTACTCTTATGATCGCCACAATGAGCGGCTATGAGACGCCTGCACCCACCGATCGCCCACGATCTTCATCTGGTCATCGGTCCACTTAGTCAGGAGTCTACCCGCATTACACTTTCCGGTTCGGGGTTGCCACTCCAGCATTGTATGACTCCAACGTCCATCGGTTCTGCGAGTTGTATGCCCCGCCCACTGCCACTTCAGTTTTGCAATCCTTTGAGCCACGTCGGCAACTCTAGTTCTCCTGCGGTTCATCTCATTACGGATCCTATCTCGCAGGGCTAAGCACAGGTGTATCAGGATTGTAGTTTAGTATAGCTCTTTATATTGGTGTCTGAGTGGCCGTGGTTCTTATAAGAAATTATAAGAACCATAGTCATTTCCATAGATCATCACCGGCAATGCGCACTGTGTGTATACCTTAGTCTTAAGGCATTGCGGTATTTTTGACGAAGAGATGCCACGTAGTTTCCCGAACGCTGCCCAGCCGAAATGAATTCGGCGACTGAACTCTTTCTCGAAGTTGGACTTACTTAGCTAGATGTCGTGCCCCAGGTATACATATTCCGACACAGCTTCGAGAATGGAGCCCTCTAGGCTATTGGGTGGAACTAAATAAGAGCATTAACAAGAATTTTGGTATATCATCGGAAAATTGAAGATGAGTGATGTACTCGCCATTAATATTAATGCCCGGTTCGTTTCGATTCAGAAGTTTAAAGACAACTTCCAGTGCGGCTGTAAATAATTTTGGAGAAATAACGTCTCCTTGTCTTACGCCGCGCTGCAATCGTATTGGTTTTGAATTTAGATCCTGCATACAAACTCACGTGGTTGCGTTATCGTAAAAAACTCTTCAATATTTCGATGTACCGATAATCAATACGGCAGCGCTGAAGAGACTGAAGCACTGCCCAGGTTTCCACTGAATCGAGGGCCATTTCATAGCCCACAAACGCTACGCACAAAGGCAGAGTATAGTCTTTTGTCTTTTGTATAATCTGCCGTACCGTATATATGTGATCTGTGGTACTGAAGCCTTTTTGGAAACCGGCTTGTTTGGAGGTTGGAAGTCGTAAAGCCTGCGTTCGAGAGGGTTCGTGATAAATCTCGAAAACGACTTATATATGTGGCTAAGGAGCGAGATAAGCCTGTAATTCCTCAAGAGGGTATTATCACTTTTCTTGAAGAACAGGACAACCAAACTTCTGCTCCATGCCAATAGCGTTGTGCCTTCGTGTATGACGGAATTGAACAGTTTCTGCAGTACAGGTGTCTCTCCTGCTTTCAGCAATTCAAAAGTGATTCCGTCATCACCTGGTGCTTTATCGTTCTTAAGTTGTTTGAGAGCCCCACGAATCTCGTACAGGCTACCATCCGGGATATCTGCGGTATAGTGTCGGATAGTGTTTAGCTCTAGGGTCTTCGACTAAATTTGCAACGGGTTGTCGTTTAATGGTATACTTAAAAACTTTCAACTTCACCAAAAATCTCAGGCCTGTAATCGATAATCCTACCGGTATCGGTCTTCAGTTTCCCGCGATTTCAAATCCCCGCGAATATTTTAAAGCCTTTACTTCGCTCAATACCATCCTTAATACGATCAGTATTGAAGCGTACAGCATCGCTTTTAATGTATTTTGAGATCTGTCTATTAAGCTGTCGATATTGTATTTCGTCCACTAAAGACTGATGTCTCATCTCGTTCCTTTCCTCCATGAGACTTAAAGCTTAGTGTGAAAGCCTCTTGTTTACGTTAGTTCGGTTGATCTTACAACAAATATAAATAAACATTAAAATTAATTCAATGTCTACTCTACATAACAGTATACTATATATGATTTTTTAATTAAGCATAATTTGTTTATTAACTTAATATTATTATATTTACTAGAAAGATCTGGAGAAATAATAAATCATAACTTATTTACTAGGCTCTTCTTTTGTTTAGTAATGATGGTAATTTTTTGAATATAAGCAGTGGTTCAAATAGGACTCAAAATATTTAAGCTCTCTGACTCTAAGTAGTTCAGAAATTAGACCGTCTCCATATAATAGATCAAAACTTTTTAGAAATAGAGCACACACACATGGAGGTGGACTCTGTTCGCAGTGTTAAAATATGCCGCTGGAAGCCAGCCTGCCTATATTAACAGTGTCCATCAGTGAAAGTGCATCTCCCTAAAAGCTAGAGAAAGAAAACCAAATCAATCGCTACTGAAGATGGAAAGAACAAGAATATAGAGATAGATAAATACAGGTTTAAAGAATTTAAATATAAGGACTTGCTGGACCTAAAAAGAAATTACTAGTTTATGAATAAGAATACGGCAATGATAAAGCAGATTGTAAACTGATTAAAGATCTATAGGATTTAATTTATTAAATGAGATTAGAAATTGTATTTTAATTATGATATGTCAGAAAAATTCAAATACACTGACGTCTTCAATATAACTAATATGCCAAAAACTAGAGCTAAACGATCTCCAAACCTTGCATCAGTTCACATACACCTGTAGTTGTTGTTGTAATTTAGAAGCTCTTTCTGATAGGCATAGTGTTGTGCTATGAGTGTTGCATGGAAAAGATTTGCTGAATTAGTACAAGAAACATCCCAGGAAAAATACATACCTGGATAGGGAATATGACAACTGGTAATAAAAATACGGTTGAATAAAAAAAACATAATTTGTGCTTTTATTTATTTTTCCCAACATTAAAGTGCCTTTGATAGGTGTATAATTATTGTTATTTCATTTAAGCTCAAACCCAATAAGTCAGCACCTTTTGTAATTTAAATGCATGTTACAGAAATACCAGACACATTAGGTACTTACAACGTAGAATATATTTTTTTAACAATAAAAGTAAGTACAATTTGCGTGTTTATAACTCTAAGTACGCGACTAAACGTTTAACGCTGAGAATGTCTCGAGTCACTGTTTGCTACTTGTTGGGTTTCAGAACTCAACCCTCGATATGCAGTGTGAGTGGTCTCTTGTATGGCCGCATGTGCTCGATGTCTCCTCGTTACAAGCAGGACGATGCAGGAGCGGCGGGGAGCTGCGGTTGTCGACCGAAAGGCACATTTATATTATTCGTTGCAGGCCCTGGAGGTGAGAGATGTTGGCGCTGTCGCCGCAGCGGGGGGCGCGCAGGGCTGCCGCGGGCCGCTCCTCGCCGGCCTACGGATACAACAGGTACTACAGTCAGTGATTATGGACGTAAAACCAGTTCAAACCAAAACGAACTGCCCGACCAAATATTACAGTCACAGGCTTAGACTGTAATGGACAAAAATCACAGTAATTAAACAAAATGGAGATTGGTGTGCTATTTATTTTATAGACAACTCAAGATTTGGAGTACGGCCGGACCTGGTGGGGACACTCGGACGTAATGTTCATTGGTAGACCTACAGAGACATTATATCTAATTAACAATTTGAGAATCACATCCCTAGATAGTGGACGCTGCCAGTGGTGACTCGGGATCTGAGATGTGGCCGTCGACTATGTTCTACGTAGTGTTCGATTGTGCTCGAGGCCTTACCGTGTGTTACGCATGCGGTGAGAGACCGCGGCGCGGAGTGCGCTAACAGCCCTGTGCGGCAGTGCCGAGCCGCGGGGTCCCGGCGCACACGTCCGCCGCGTTGATTTGTGCACGGACTCCCGCCGACCGTATTTGTACAGGCACGCGTGGGAGGACTCGCGCCGTGCCGCGCCGCGCCGCGCCGAGCCGTGTCTCTCGCACGACATGTCACCGCAATAACAGTCTGTTAATCATATTTAACTTTGAGTTGATATTAACACCTTGAGTGCTTTTTTTATCATATTTAAGCCAGTACTTGACTACAACCCCACCCGATCGTAAGTGGCGATGTAACCTGGGGTGGTAACATGTACTAGTTTAGTAAAAACCTATTAACTCTTCTCTTAAAGACACCTACATATAATCGGACGGAACTATTGATGCAGGAAAACCTTTCCAGTCTGATTTTGCTATTATAGTAACATTATAAATACGGTGGTCCGAAATAACTCGAGTCGTACGTTTAATTTTGCTA
>WUAW01003641.1:41861-53748 GCA_017165845.1 Thaumetopoea pityocampa | reverse complement strand
ATATCAAGGTTCTGATAGTGTGATGAAAAAGTATCAAGACTATGATAGTGTGATGAAAAAATATCAAGACATGTGATGAAAAAATATCAAGGCTATGATAGGGTGATGAAAAAAATATCAAGGCTATGATAGTGTGATGAAAAAGTATCAAGGCTATGATAGTGTGATGAAAAAATATCATGAAAAAATATCAATAGTAGATGTGTTACAGGTGACAATCTACGAAGGGGAGCGCGCTCCCCGGCGTCGGTTCGACACAAAGCGGCGTGCAACTGCAGCTCTCGGTACGGAGAAAACAATTTGCTGATAACACCAACACAGATGAATTTATTGTCACATAGTGCATGTAATATGAAAACCGTACGTACCATATCTTCCGGTGGATGCTGTTAGAACCGGATAAGAGGTGTACCAGGATAATGGGCAGTAGCGTTATCAAAAATCAACCAGAATCTACTGCGATCTCAAAGACGTCTGCTATGCGTGGAGATTATGGCAAACCATTTCTTTTTAAGGAGGTGGGCTATGTTCAGCAGTGGGCTACAATCATCAGCTAATGATGATGTACGGATTCTGTGCGGCATAACCATCAAATAATTAATGTGAGCGGAGCCGCGAGCAATAATTAGTGTATTGGTACACTAATAAGTACGGATAAACAATGCATTAATGTTACCGATATCTTCACCGTCCCGTGTCCGACCCTATGCGCAACAAACTGCCCACGAGGTAGTGCGGCGGCTCGATTCGCGCCGAGATTTGGAGATGATTTTAAAATAACGCTTCGAATATAAGAATACAGAGTACCGTTGTCCGCGAGATTGTTTGCTGAACGACCGTCGGATCGACTCGTTACACCGTTATTTTCGCGCCAAATCTGCCTACAATACGGTGTACTTTGATCCGTATAATAAGTTTAAAGTCACGATCTGGTTCCGCGAAGCTGTCTGCTTAATCTCTGAAGTGAATTAGAGACCTCCATATAGGGAACGGTGCATACTTTGTCTCCGACTATCGCCATGACGAAGAGCGGTCGACGCGGACGGTTCCTTGGTAATTTTATTTGAATGTGGCGAGTTTTGGCGCCAACCTGAGCGAAGCGTTACTTGAAGTTTTAACGTTTTATATTAGTTTATTGTGATGTTTAATATATAAATTTGGTTTTGTTTTGTGTATTAATAATTTTAATGTAGGGTAACTCTTTAAACATTTGCACGAGCATTTACTCTTCATTACAAATAGCATTAAGTATCACCATGCATGCCAAGTATTAATTCTTGAGTTCGAATCCAAGATACGTACACTTTGATTTGTCGAAATCATGTGCGTATTAGTAACTAGATGCGCTCGCGGCTCCGCCCGTGTGTATGACGGTTTCCGCGCTTAATGGAAAATCTTAAAATTATTGTAAATTTCTTTACGACTTGCTAGACAAACATTGCGATAGCTCGGCTAATATGCATGACATAAATATAATTTACAACCTATAGTATTCAGGAATAACGTAGCTTTCCACCCGTGAAAAAATGTTTAGAATTGTATCATAAGTTCCGGAGATTACCCCCTACATACAAACTTACAAACAAACAAATTTTACCTCTTTGTAATATTTGTATAGATTTAATCATTCATTATCACTAAACGGCACTGACTGCCCAGGGTGAGGCAAAGATACTTAATAGGTCGCCGCACCCGGATTGGCGACTGTCTCCTATCTCAGTAGGGAATGAGTCTCCTCTTAGAATGAGTGGAGTCTCGTTCCCTACAAAACCTTGAGCACAGGCACAGGTGTAGAGTGGCCAGCCTTTCAGTGTTCTACCGGATACATTTTGGAGAGTGTGCGCAGGAATTACACGGTAAATTCTTCCATCCCCCTTTCACCATCGGACTACTAGGCGCACGGCGGGCTATCACCCCTACCTCGTAGATATCCCTGCCACCTGTACGAATCGATTTACCTCCACGTTCATAATACGTGCAGCCAAAGACTGGAGTAGTCTTTCTACGTCAACATTTCCGTCCGATTATAGTGTAGATGTCTTTAAGACAAGAGTGAATAGGTTTTTATTAAGCTAGTACATTTTACCACCCTGGGTTACATTGTCACTAACATCAGGTGGGACTGTGGTCAAGTACTAGCTTCAATATAGTAACAAGGAGAGGTGTGGGCGGGTGTTAGGGTTTCACCGCGCGGGCCTGATGCTAACAAGTGTGCGCAGTGTGCAATGCGCAGTATTTGCGTCGGTGGAACGCTTCCACGACCGTGACATGGAAAGTCAAAGTTTTCCAGCGGCGTGCTGAACACAATGAGATATAGGAGAACACGCCGTTGCCGTGTGCGCCGGCGCGTTGTAAAGTAACAGCGCACATACTCCGGGTGAAACTCGGCTGAACTGATTGTTCACGGCGGGGACGCCGGCGCCGGCGGCAGCGCCGCGTTCCGCCTCGCGTACCATTAATACGCACTAGAACCGGTGGACTTTGGGGCCTGGCCACCCCAAACCGGAAAGCGTACGGCTGGTAGACCTCCGAGTAGGTGGATCGATGACCTAGTGAAGGTTACGGGCACTCGGTGGATGCAGTTGGCGCATAGCCGCGTAGTGTGGCGATCATTAGAGGAGTCCTATATCCAGCAGTGGACGTCTGTGGGCTGATATGATGATTATGATGAGATCTAGTACCGGACGTTGGACACAGGGCTCTCGTGATCGCCACACAGCGGCGATAGTCACCGCCTCGCCGTAGAAATGGGTTTCCACGGAAGGCCATTTACTTATTGTAACAAATTGATTGCGTGACTGGGTTCTTATAGTTATCACCACAGCGCGCTGGTGCGTGATCGGTAGCGAGTGTTAATTGGACTAGGACTGACTAGGTAGATCGATGACTTGTCCACCTGGTTGTGGGTTGATCAAACTACCCTTTCCGATCCAGGTTCCGGGTATTTTAGAGCCTTAACGTTCGACGGTTCTGCGAGGTATATACCTAGCTCATTTCGACCTAAGTTTTGCAATTCTGAGCTAAATTGGTGCGCCGGTTCCTCTGCAGATACCTTCATTTTGGATTATTCTAGCAGAAAGACTACAACGAAAAGCTCTTTCCATTACTCGTTGTCTACTTTCAGCAATTTATATCTTTCAACTGTTTTAACAATCGATAGATAGTCTCTTCTCTCTCATTTATTCAAGTCTTTTGAAACGTTCCGTTCTACGACAAACATGAAACCACCATGAAACAATGTCTCGGTCTAAATTAAAACTGAACTTTAAACTGATTAAAATATAAATAAGTTTTTATTTGTAATTTGATTTATCGTGATTTTTACCAAAGGAAACGAAACGTTTTTACTGAGCTTTTGAACTTTGACAATCGACAGTTTACAATTAAGGACCTTGCAGCGAAAAGGAGGCAAGTTCAAATTTCAAAACTTTCGGGTATTCAAATAAAACGTGAGTCCAAAAATTAATTCTTATACTTATGTGTTACAGTTACATGTTATAATATAATATATGCATATTAACATATTTTACTAAAGATATTAAGGCAAATAAATAAGTTTTAGAATAACTACGATTTTTTACAGTTAAAAAGGCTTTTGCTGTAAGGTCCTCAGTTTCTTTATTGTATTTGTTTCTATATAATTTTGTGGTCAAGTATTACTTATAGTCAAATAAAATGTATTCTGTATCTATTAGCTATATGGATTTAAATTTCGTTCAATTTTTTTTGTCTACGAAAGCAGCAACCCTAACATGAATATGATTATGATAAGTTATGGCCTACAGCGCTCTAGTTTTAATTACGTAGACTCACCGGTGTTGATAGATAAGCAAATGACGCTACTCTTATTAGTCAGTTAGTCTATCGGACCTCCAGACGATAGACACTCATAGATTCGATAGAAAATGCCATGCATCGATAGGTTCTCAAAAAGAATCTATAGACAAAATTAAAATTTTGACACTTTTAGTAACCGAAATGACGGGTAGTTAGGTTATTGTAAACGGCCATTAATTTAAGATAATATAAATTTATTTATGACTAGCTTTTGCCCGCGGCTCCGCCCGGGTGAATGTCGGTTTTCCGCTACACGGGAAATCCCGAGAATCATAGATAGTAACCACTTTTACTTGACCTCTCGTACCATAACGGGGCGGCTACTAAAAATCAAACTGTATCTTCAATTATACTGGACCGATTTTAATGAAACATGCCGCAATATATAAGTCGGAATAGTATCTTTAAGATTGTAATAGTTTAACCAAAAGCTACCTGCTGGTTTTTGCGTGAAGCTCGAACAAACAAACAAAAATCGACGGATTTGGTTTCAGAAGCCGTTGATTAGCCGATCTGAGTAGTTTGTTTTTAAATATCTTCTTTTTTAACATGGTGACAATCGGGTGCAAATTCGCGCCATTTCTGCCAGTGTATATATTTTATAAGTTATATAATATTTTTCAAACAATAAAATATCGGTGTATTACATTTTGTTGCTTCTTGGGAGTTTGAAGTCAATCCGAAGAATACCACTTTGATCGCGCAAAACGCCTTGAAAAATACAGTCATTTTGCTACGTTAATCACAGTGTTATTCCAATGTTTCAATATTGTTCACGATTATTGACGATTAATACACAAAACAACATCAAATTTATATATTAAACATCACAATAAACTAATATAAAACATTAAAATAAAACTTCAAGTGACGCTTCACTCGGATTGGCGCCAAAACTCCTTTTTGACAACTTGACATTTAACAATTTTATAATGGTAGATAATATTTTTGCGTTTACGAGTACAGTGCAGTTTGTTCACGTGATACTTTTTATGAATGTATATTTTAATGTTTTATTATTACGTAAGTCGTACTTATCGCGTGTGATATAACATACAGAACGCATAGTTAATTAATCTCTACTTCCACTATAAACTCGGATTTGAAACAAGCATGTAGGTCAGAGATATATTTACGAGTAATAATAGCCACATATACGATAGTCATATAATTTTTTATAAAATTTCACTTAGTTGTTGATAATTTATTTTAGGTATACGAGTTCATTGGTGGTGTAGTGGTTTTAGACACGGCTTACGATCGAAGGGTCGTGGGTTCGAATCCCGGTCCCGTACCACTGAGTTATTATTTGTAATTCATGTACGGTCTAGATTGTAGACACCAACGTATTTAACGGAGAAGGAAAACTTCGTGAGGAGATCTGCACGCCCGTATGGGTGTGTGAAATCTACCAACCGCACTAGGCCAGCGCGGTAGACTACGGCCTAATTTGATTGTTGATTCCACGATACATCAAAATTCAGTCGCGCTTTCAAGACAATATTCAATTGCATTGGGCTTTGTTACAACAAATACGAGAAATATTGATACTGATTTAATGATATTGGTTATCAAAATATAGTCTGAGATATCTTGTTTTTTTTTATATAATACTGCGTAGAACGGCTCTTAACTCCCAGGGTTTGGCTATGGTTTTCCACGTTTAAATCCCACTATTACGTACATAACACTTTGCCGAACAATAGCAGTTTCAAATGATGATATGGCTTAAAGGTCTCAGGTACCAGGCTATAAATTATTAAAAAAAAACACTAGCAGATAACAAAACGACAAAAATGTTTGTCAAGAAAACATTTTCTAACTGGGTATTATTCTTGTCATAAATCATAATAGTAAGTCAGATTATTTAATATATGCTAGAAGAGTGGGGTAATGAAAGTCGAAATACAAACGTATTTAGTTATATAATAATATACCCGTACAGTATTTTAGTGAATACATTATGTTTATAATGTTGTTAATGAATGCAACTTGAAGTTATGTGTAATATGTTTGTAAATTAAAGTGCTGGTTCGATATAACGATACCACACAAATTTTATTCGATTCAGATGTTTAGAAGTTAGGTGGTATGAAGAAAATGACATACACGGATGTTGAATATATAAAAATTCAATGTCCAAAATCTCGATACTTATACAAGTAATAAGCAATGTTTGAAAAAAGTATGTTTTATGTGGCCAATTCAATTTCACAATTATTTAAAGCTAACGCTTATAGAGTGGATTGTTGAATAACCAATTCGACGTTTGAAAGGTAATAGGGCATAAGTGACATTTTAGTCGTAAATGAGTTATGGATGCAATCCAATCCTACTTAAAATTGTCCGCGTTTTCCAATGCGCTTCCTTTCATGGCTCTTCAATGACTTTTTTGTCACTTGTGCCCAAGCAAAATAACTCAATCAATTGATTGATCTAATGAAGATCAATTGATGTAAGTAGCATTAAACCACATAAACATCGAATCAAATAAATAAATGCTTTGCTAATTAATGCTTTTATTTTTCTTGATTCTAGAGCTGTTTCCATTATCACTATATGACAATAACGTTATGCCCGTTTTTCTGTAGTTTCAAACTTTCAAAATGCTCTCCTGAGCAATTTGGTTTTCGTCGCTTATACCCTACTACCTTTCAAACGTTGAACGCAAGTTAAAAATTTAGTTGTAAACCAACGGCATGACATTACAATAAGTTCTTATTTCACATTAGGTATCGCCCATATGAATGTCGGTTTCCGCGCTGTGTGGAAAACATCGAAGTAATTATTGATTTACAAAAAATCCTTTTTAATTGAGCTCTCATACATAATAGTGGCTACTGAAATGGAGATCTCTCTGTATCTTCTGTTCTAGTTGATCAATTTTAATGGAACATGCGTTGGAATAATACTTTTAAGACTGGAACAATGTGACCAAAATCTACTTGATGGGTTCAACATGATGCTCGAACAAACAAAACAAAACTGACGCGAAGAAAACAAAAGATGATTTCGGTTTCAGAAGCCCTTAATTAGTCGATCGAAGTTAGATTTTTGAAATATCTTTAATGTAAGACAATGACAACGTTTTACATTTTTATAATACTTAATAGTATAGATAGATAGATACGTTGAGTATTCTTTTTCTTTTTTCATAGAGGCAATCGGCGGCGATTCGCGCCATTTCTGCCAGTGTCGAGTGTACTCGTATATATTTTTGATGTTATATAATATTCTTCAAGTTAACAATAAAATATTGGTGTATCACATTTTATTGCTTCTTGGGAGTTTTAAAGTCAATGTGAAGAATACCACTTTGACCGAGCAAAATTTCCAAAGGTCTATTGCCTTGAACAAATATGGTTACTTTGCTATGTTAATTAGTTTCATTCCAGGGTTTCAATATTGTTCAAGATTATTGACGATTAATACACAAAACAACACCAAATTTATATACTGACCATCACAATAAACTAATATAAAACGATAAAATAAAACTTCAAGTGTTGCCGCCAAAACTCCGCGTTGCATATGGATGACGATCACAAGTAAAATTAGACAAACATGAATTTTAAAAAATGTGCTGTCATTACGACCAGACCAATAAAATAAAGGCAGTCAATACAAATGACTGCCTTTATTTTATTGCTTTTTTTACACGGGTAAAAACGATTTTGTTAAAGAAGACAAATTCATTTGCCTGAAAGTATATCACATTAGCCAAGAATATCAGAATATGATGCTCATTGTTTTACGTGATGTCAAGTGAGCTTGATTATAGAAAATCTAACTTCTATCAAGAACAGTTACTATTCTAGTTCCAAAAGATATTTAGCTGTTTTTAAATTAAGATTTTTTTATATGTTTTAAAGAGGTTTTTTATTATAACAAATTATTCAAGTAAATTATGATATTGTTTTAAGAAAGTCATACTCTTTAAATAGATATTGTTTGGGTACACACATTCTCTTAAACTTGCATTTTTTAATTTTTTTTTTTATTTTGGCACTGCTTTTATTGCCTGTACGTATATTCAGTCACAGATAATAACATACAAATGTTTTTTTCGTTTATATCGTGACAAAACACTTTCTGTTGAGGTATAATATCGTGGATCGTAGACACGAGAATGATGGGTAGTAATCATTATACAGCCGAGATTAATTGCCTCATGTGCATTTGATTTCGTGCGAATCGCCACGCTACTGAAATCAGTACGAGTTTATTAAAAACGATCTTTTGCTCCGCCGTCCGTCCGTCGAAGTGAGTAGTTTTTTTTAATATCTTTGATTTACAAAATTTGACATTTAACAATTTTATTATAATAATATAGATAGAAGTGGGAGTCAGGCCACACACATTGTTAGGTTCCGTAGTCCAGCGTACACGACCTATACATCATCATCACTCCGCGGAAGTCCACTGCTGGATATGCCTCCACCTTAAAAGGAGGGATTTGACATAATCTCCACGCTTGGCAGGCCTCTTGGAGATCGCAGTAGATTGTGATTGAACAACAGGATGACGCTGCTGCCCGTTATCCCAAAGTGGTCCAGGTGGACCCCCAGGGGTCCACGGGAGACTCGACGGGTGTCTACGTTGGCGTAACCAAATTTCCATAGTTAGATCTAATCGTCACATTTTTGTCGAGTTTTGGGAATATGGTAGAAATATAGCTGCAGGGGGTCCACCGGAACCAGCTAAATTTTGAAAGTGGTCTATGAGAAAAAAAAGTCTGGGAACCTCTAATTTAGAATATAATTATTATCAAAACCCTTTTGAGCTCAAACTTTAACATTTTTTGTTTCAACCTTAGAATAATTAGTCTAAGGTTCAAATTTTTTACAAGAGTTGCCGGCAGATCGAAAGAATATGTATGTGAAAACAAGAAAATCTAAAATCTAGTATTGTTGATAGATACACTTTTGAATTCTACTGTTATTATACTTAAGCTACAATCTTAGAAAAACTTTTTAGATATACGTATTATATGGCTAAATACCGTTATAACGGTTGTTAAATTTTAAGATATTTTATTGTTTTATTACCAAAAGTAGGATGTAAATTTATTTTATCAACTTACGTCATCCACTGGGGTATCACTGAATATCGAATTCAAACTATTTGTGAATTTTTAAGAGTTTTTCAAAATTATGCCCATTTTTAAAATAAGTATTAGACTTCAAAATTGTCGTTTGTTCGTTAGGTTTGTATTTGTGAACACCATATTAGAAAATTCTGAAAAAAATATCACTACCTGTACCAGTACTAAAGTATCGACTCGGTGACCCCCAAACCTGAAAGTGTGATCTACGTCGACCCCCGGCTAAGTGGACCGATAACTTAATTAAGGTTACGGGCAATGTGAATACAGATGGCTCATAGCCGTTCGCTCATTGTGGTGATATTAGAGGCTTATGTCCAACAGTGGCCGTCTGTGAGCTAAGATGATGATGATGATAGTACGTAGTCAATAATTAATAATTACATTATTATATACTAGTTAGTCATGAGCAACTAACTTACTGTATATAAGTAAATAATAATTAAATTATACTAGTTAATCAAGAGCAACTAACTTACTATATATAAGTAAATAATTTAACACAGGTAAGTAATTAGTTTATATAAACTTCATACATTTTTACAAGTGCTTATTTTTAATTGAGTGCGCGAGACTGCAATACTGCGCATTGCCCCACACACACTTAGCCAGTTTTTATTATCTATGGCAACATACTTTTTAATAAAGTATTTTTGTCAAGTTAGTTAATGCGCAATGGCATAACGCTTTGAGATGCCATAAACAATAAAAAAGTACTTAATAATTTTGGGAATAGAATTAAAATATTTTTATAACTTCATAAACAATTGTTTTTAACTGATTTTAACTTAATCTATCTACGAGTATATCCTGATATTAACTAGTAAAAAGAATAATACAAATTTTATCTACCATTTCGAATCGTAAAATAGGTTGTTTTTTTTATATACTAGAGAATTAGTGCGTCTTTTTTTCGAATATCTATATTTTTTAAAAGTAGGTAAACGTAACTGCACCGTATTTTATTTAAAAGAACCATAAGACGGAATAATATTGAAATGATTGCATAGCCATTATTGTCGATATCCAGAGAAACGTTCAATGCTCATATCAGTAATTATATGTCTGTCTACTTCAAACAACCTTAAAGATACACTCGTAAACCTGAATGGTGATTTGAGCTGGCCAGACACTGTCGATAAATCAACAACCATGCTAATAAAATTTTAATAACTATTGTGTTCGGTGTCGGAGTGTGACGGGTAATGTGTGCATATAAATAAGTTCTAAATTACAATGATATATGCCCAGACACTATGTTTATTATTAGAACCACACTATACGGGGCTCGGAACTATTCCGCAGGACCTCTCGTGCGTCATAAACACTTGATTTATGGGTGTTAAGCTATTTTGCGGCTGGTCATCCATTTAGCGTTTCATGGCACCAGCGCTCGCAGCCAGCGCTATTACATAATCGTTTTGTCCCCGCTTTGACCCCGGAAGATTGTGCAGAAACTGTTTATCTCGAGTTAGGTTAAAATCTATCTTATGTATAGAGTCGGAAATTTAGATTCATGATATTCGACACCTCCATGCAATAACATCGTAACTCATTTTTTTCGCATATCGAGTTACATAGTTATTGTTAATTATAGTAAAAAATAAATATAATAGTTTTCTTTTACAACCTTAAAGAAAAACATTAAATAGAGATGCTTTTTTTGACCTTTATATGTGTTTTTAACTTTAAATTTTGATCTCCGTTAAAAATAGAAAGTGACTCACGTTGTTATTGCACGGGGGTATCTATACTTGTATGCTTTACCATTTCTAATACGTTATAATAAAAAAAAATCTTGCTCACACAGCGCCTATAGGTATTTAAAGCTATTTTGCAGTTACTTTAGATCATTTTGTCTGGAGGTTTAATTAAATTCCACGGACATACAATATATATTGACGACTGATATATTGGTTCAGTGGCAGTGACATTGCTTTCTGAGACAACTGGTCCTGGGTTCGACTCCCGGTAGGGAGAAACTTTGTGTGATGAGCACGAATGTTTGTACCCGTGTCATGGATGTTTATTTATATGTGTACTAGACAACGATATACATACTTATATAGATAAATATCAGTATATTTATCTATATAAGTATGTATATCGTTGTCTAGTACCCAACACACAGGGAATCCTAGTTTACGACTAGATCAATGTGTGTGAAAAAAGAATGTGTCTACATTTTTATCACAATGCATTGTCATTTCATTACTTTGATATTGCCTTATAGGCTTTCATTGAAAATTTTGAGATATGGTATAAAGGATACGGCCGATGACCCAGATACAGAGACATGGTGAATTTAATGGTTAGGTACTTTTACTTGACCGCGGAGTCCTAAAAATGATCACGCTTCATTTTGAATACCTCAGAACTGTATTATTTAATACTTAAAATTAACAAGAGTCTCCTGTCTCCAATCATAAGCTACATGAAATGAAATGAAATATTTACTCATTTGTGGGAAACACGGGTGTATTTCCTATACACCCATGTTTTTACACCCATTCTAAAACAAAAAAAAAATATCGAACAACACACCCTGCCTATAAAAGTCATTAAAAAATGACACTGTCGCTGTTGATTTTCATCAACTCGAAAATATTATACTCGTACATACAGCGCGGCCACCGGACACCCATCCTTTTCACTCTACCAATATTCCGACGCAAAACCGGTCAGGTCAATTTAAATGTCAAATCAATTAATTACAGGAGGCGCACACTAAAAGTTTTTAAAAAACCAAAAACGGAATTATATAAGAACCTGTTAATACGAGTATTTTTATTATTTTTCGAAGTAGGTACGTTGCGTTCCTTTCTAAGTTTTCGGCACCGTCGCATGCGATTCACAATTCTTTGGGGATCTTTTATATATTTGTACTGCGTCTGGGTGTTTTCTATGTATTATATGTATATATTTACAAAAAAAAGTAGTATATGT